>CM010615.1:32370490-32461266 GCA_003430845.1 Xanthoceras sorbifolium
TAGAGGTGTACAAGTGGAAGATGCTGTGGGTTCTCATGTATGTACTCCTCCTCATGTATTTATGCCTCAGGTTTAAATCTTGCCTTTTTTCTCCTTATATTTTTAATTATATATAGTGCTTTGACACTTATATGTTATTATTTTAATTGCTTGTTCAGTCCCAACATGAGAATGTTCCAATGATGCAAGACATGTCACAATTTGAAAATGCACGATGTCATTTATTACATTTGAAATTGTGACATGTCTTGCGTCATTAGAACACTCCCATGTTTGGACTGAAAAAGCAATTAAAATAATAAGATAAGTGTCAAAGCACTATATATAATTAAAAATATAAGGAGAAAAAAAGGCAAGATTTAAACCTGATGCGTAAATACATGAAGATGAGTACATACATGAGAACCCACGGCATCTTCCACTTGTACACCTCTAACTCTCTCACGCTTTTCTGCTCCTAAGACTTTTGCAAGAGAGTCTTCATTGATATTGTTGTCATTTGGAGGGCATGTTGACTCTCGCAATTGATTAATTTCATCATAATAATAACTGTCAATTAGCATTTAAGTTGTAATAGTAATTGGACAATATAATATTTGTAAATATTTTACCATAGCAGTTTGCACTACTTCACAGCTTGTTTTTCTTTCTTTTATGCCCTTCAATCCAAACATCAACCCTTTCTCTTTTATGACCATATCATATCTTTCTTTTGCTCATCAACTTATCCTTACCAAAGTCATATGATAAACATTAACCATGAGACTAAAATAAATCATAGAGAAATGTATGTAATTGATACATATAAATACACCAAAAAAAATGACTTTTATATAAAAAAAATAATATTAAATCAAAACAGAATCACATCGTAGCAGGTGGTCTTTGTGTATATGAGTTTGCTTTGTTTTTGTTTTTGTTAAATCAAAATAGAATCATTTTGGTCTCATGAAAAAGACAACAATTTTTCACAATCTTATATATATTTGTATATTATATTGTTTACAATAAATTTGTGGACTGAAAATGGGACACAGGACTGTAGATAATCTTAGTGGTGCAAATTATTGTAGCCTTGTCATTTTTGGTGTTTGCTTTGTTTTTGTTAAACAGACTCCCTGTAAAGATGTTGCAAACCAATTCTACTTCAAATCAAAAGCCATGAAAACTGTGTAAGCCATGAAGTCTCCTTGGAAAAATGCCAAAAATCCCCAAACCAAAATGGTCCAAACTAAATCAATACATTTGCCTAGTCATGGCCAATTGAACCGAACTGGCGGTTTCAGTTTTGGAACCGCCGGTTCCGGTTCAATTTTTTAAGTAATAGGAACCGGGACCGGGGAGGTCCCGGTTCTAGTTCTAGGTTGGAACCGGGGAAGAACATCCAGTTCCCGTTCCTTCCCGGTTCCTTGGAACTGGCGGTTCAACCAGCGGTTTCAAACCGGCAGTTCCGAAAAAATTAAAAAAAAATACAAAAATTAATTAAAATTAAATAAAATTAAAATTTATAAATTAATTAATAAAAAAAATTTAATATATAAATAAAATGGTTCATTTGTTCAACTTCAACAAGAAATTTATTACGATAATAATAATATCATAAATGATAAAACTATAAAATTAAAAAATAAATAAATAAATAAATAAGAAATTAGGGCTTACACTTAATTTTACCTCAATTAAGCTGCCTACGTATCCTCTAGGAGGAATCAAAGCCAACGTAGTTCTTTTACCCATTATGTTCCGGAGGTGATCAATCGTCGCTTACTCCTTCGGTAGCCGTTGTATCGTCGTTGGTGTCGAAAATGTCATTGTCGTCGGACACAAGATCCAATTCTTGCTGCCGGTATGAGGCATTGGTCCAGTCATCAACACAGACCTGAATCTGTATTGAGTCAAGACTGAACAATGCCCGTCTCTCGTCGAGAACATTGCCACCTGCACTAAATTCCTGTTCGACTGCCACGGTCGAGACAGGGGTTCCAAAAATTTACGTGGCAATGAGGGCCAAAATTGGAAAGTTAGTTTCGTGTTCCCTCCACCAATGTAGGATGTTAAAGTCTTCGCTGTCCAAAAACTCAAAAGAGGTGTTTACGTAAAGATCAACCTCTGAAACATAGGTTGATGAAGACGAAGAACTCCCCTGTGCCTTTGATTTTTTGGACAACACACTTTGTAACACCCCCTGACCCGACCCGACTGGATCGACCCAGGGAGCGTTACCGGGTTTTCAAAACTTTCTCAATTCACTTCATAAATTTTCAAACCATTGTGAACCCATCAAATAAATTTTCAAACCATTGGAAAACTACATAGTTTATAATTTAAAAACATTTTCGAGTGAGCCCATCAAATCATATTTTTAGAAATTTCGGCAGAGTTTCCTTTGTTTTTTCAGATTTTCCAAAACCTGTTTTTCCACAACTCAAATCAAACAAAAATCACCACAACACTTCAAATATCGTTTTCAATCAATTGCGCACTCTGCCGTTTAGTGCGACTTTTCCACAGTTTAAAAATAAAAGAATTCGGAATTCCATATTTACAAACATTCTAAAAATGAAAAACAGAAATCATAAAATTATTTACAAAACATATAAATATAAACTCTTCGAAATTACAGACTTCCGTATATGCACGCTAATCCAAATATAATATACAAAATGTTATAACTACCCAAATCACTGTAGTGACTCTGAACTCTTCTCTGCAGCTTGTGCCTCTTCAGTCCTTTCCGTCCTCGGTATCTTTAGTACCTACGCATTAGAAACAAAACTAACGCGCTAAGCAATACTGCTTAGTGAGTGTACACTAAACTTAAGTATTAAAATCAGAAATAACCTTTCAGAATATAACGAAATATCACATTATAATCAAATATAAACATATTCAATGCAAATCATTTACAGAAATAAACTGTTGAAATCATTTCAAAGGGACACTTATTACAATAAATAATTCATGTAAAACCAAAGCATAAACGTATACAATTGATTTCGAAATTCACTTATCAACATATTATTCAAATCATTCATTTCTTACCCTCTTGAATACTTAACATATACCAGGACTGGAATATGGGTCGTTCGACCACAGTGACTGTCTGTCGAACATAGCTCCCACCCTAGGACGAATCCTGAGAGTGGTACGTATCTCCCTACTCTAAGACCGAGGGTTCGGACCCTAGAGAGGTACATATCTCCCCATCCCAGGAACAAATCCTTAGGAGGGTACGTGTCTCCCTACCCCAGGACGAATCAGTGAGGACGTACGTGTCTCCCTACCCCTGGACGAATCCATGAGGAGGTACATAATCAAGCATCAATAGCAATGTCAATGTCGGTGCAGTACTGCTCACTGAACCCAGCTGGTATACCAACCTCCTATATCCATTTCTATGTCCAAGTATCCTAGGGCCATTTCACAATATCATTTCTTTATGTTCAAATTAAATTTTATTAAATTCAAATCAATAAACACGTTGACAAAATTCAATAATTTAGCACTAACAGAATATATAAATATATATAGATTCAAAATCAATATATCATAAACAACAGATATATATAATCAAAATTCAATATCAATTCATTTAGCACTAACAGAATATATAAATATATATATTCAAACTCAATATATCATAAACAATATATATATATATATATATATAAAAATTAATTTATTACAAACAATATATATATATATATATATATACCAAATCATCCCAAAATCAATTTTAATTAACAAATCATAAACAATATATCATAAATAAACTAAAACAATATCATATAATAATTCCGAAAATTTCTGGAAATTCTAAAAAAATACAAACATTAGTGTACACCGAATCTGGATAATTTCCTAACACTTTTCTTTTTCCTCTTCCTTCCTCCTCCTTCTTCTTCTTTTCCTTTCTCTTTTCTCCTTTTTTCTCTTCTTCTTCTTCGGCCTTCTTCTTCTTTTTTTTTTTTTCTTCTCTTTTCTTCTTTTTCTTTTCTCCACCGCCTCTGTCTTTTTCTCCTCTCAATTTGTTTTATGTTTTGGTTTGGTTGAGTTTAAGAGATGCTGTGTTGTCTTTGACTTTTCAACTTTTCAACTTTTTTTATTTTTTTTTATTTTTTTATTTCTTCTTATCACTTCATGCCACCTCACTCTTTCTTTTTGTTTTTATTTTATTATTTTTTTTCCACTAATAATATTATATATATATATATATATTATAAATATCTTCTTAATTACAAATTGTACCCTTAAGCTTCTTAAAATCCTACTATGGCACAAATTTACTCTTAATCACATTCCATCTCAATAATTATTCCAAAACTATTCCACACTTATCCAATTACTAAATTAACTTCACCAATATTCAATTAGACCCGTTATTCTCCAAATGCACTATAAAAAGAATATACTTTTCATAATTCGAAAAATTAGGGGCGTTACACACTTGACCCTAACTTCCTTAATGAGGGAAAGTGAGTACGAGAATGAGTACTTCCGCTTGCAGTCGGTTGCTGAACATTAATGTTCAGCCAGTGACCGTAACAGAATGGTATTCGTCATACAATGAATAAAATAATTGTCTAACATTATTATATAAAGTACTAATATCTACGTTGTGTACCCTAGAGATTGATAATAAAGTGTTAAATATTCATATAAACTATCAAATTTACACCTAGGGTCAAAAACTGAAGCAACAGTATAAATCGAAGGAATGTCCCTATAATAATTTAACCATCTATCTCTCATTGCAGCAACAGCATGCAGATAGTTCCAATACTTGTGCACATTCATTAAGTGCATCCACAATATTAATAGCTTCACATAAAAATAAATGTGAAGTTGGATAATATATACCGGATAAAGCGGTAGTTGCATCATGAAAAACTTTTAAAAGCATTGCAAATTTTAGTACAAACATCCCAATGATGAGCATACTAATTAACGCTACTAACATTATGCTGCATAAATCTAACTAATAATTCTCTATAATCATAGCTTTCACAAAGCAATTTATATGTGGAGTTTCCAACGAGTTGGAACATCACGGGAAAACCTAATCGGATGTTTCCCGTTAGATTTACAATACCTAGCCCATTGTTTCATAGTGCTAGGATGTTTCCACAAAAAGTATAGGGCATCCCTAATTGGTGTAATCCATTCTTGAAGTGTTTGCAAACCATGTTGTACACATATATTTAAAACATGGCAAACACATCTTTGATGAAAAAATCTGCCGCCAGAGTAGGGTTGACACAATTGAATTAATTGTGGAACGGCGGCAGTATTGTTTGCAGCGTTATCAAAATCAATTGAAAAAATTTTACTTTCAATACAATATTCTTCAAAAATAACTTTAATTAATTTGTAAATATTATCGGCAGTATGGGTGTCGTCAAAAACTCTAAATATAAGAATTCGTTTTTACAATTCCCATGATTGGTCAACATAATGGCAAGTAAGTCCTAAGTATGAATGTTTTTGCTAATGATCGCTCCAAATATCAGCACAAATAGACACATGACCCATATAATTTTGAAAATATCTAACTAATACTTTTTTTTCTTTTTTATAAATGTCATACATGGTACGTTTTAATGTGGTCCTAGGTACTCTACATGCAGCGGGATTTAAAGCATTATGACAATATTTTAAAAAACCAGTTTTTTCGCCAAAACTAAAATGAAGATGTTCAGTCGCTACCATTCTTGCTAGTTGTTCCCTATAATTTACATCACTATATTTAAATAAAGGATGGTTAGGAGATGTATACCTGGAAATTTGGTATTGTCCTCGGCTACGCTCATACTCAGCTTCGACTGGATGCTTGGTGTTGATGTGCTTCCAGTACGTCCCGTACCCTCCGGATTTGTTCCACTTAAAATCTTTGTTGCAATAGTTGCAAGTGACCACAACATCCCCCGATTCCTTCTCCACCCTCCTCATATAAATTTTAAAAAGTTCAGATTTGTACTTTGTCAAATCTGGCTGTGGACCTTATACGGTTTCACTTGTGGGGGGAGGGGGAGGGGGAAGGTTTTCACAAGAGGGACCAGGGGCCCCAGACCCAGAGAGATGGGGATGAGAATATTGAGGAGTAAAATTAGGAGAAGTATCATTACCAAATATTACCTCCTCAAATTGTCTCTGTTGTAGGTACTGATCAAAATTTGCTTCGTTGAAATTTAATTCTGGGCCAGCGGCACGGCGACTTTGCACTTCTCCAGCATTTAAATTTGGTAGCTGTTCAATGTCTCTACCGGAAACGGACCTTCTGAAAAAGGATCGTCGGCTTTCGAAAATAGACGGTCTTGATTGTGATGCCATTATAAATTTATAATGGTAAAAAAATACAATTTAAATAATTAACAAAAAAAATTGTAGTATTGAAAAACAAGAACAAAATTGAAAAAATAACTGAATGAAACTTTGAGAGAATTAGAAAAAAATTGAGAGAATAAGAGAAATATTAAGAGAATGAGAGAATGAGATTGAGAAAAAATGGTGTGAATTGAATCGAAGAGGAATGGGGTTTATATAGTTTTTTGGATTGGGGAGAAAAATAATATTTTTTAAAATTTCAGGAGGCCAATCTGTAATTTTTTAAGGGGCTAAATTATAATTTTACACCCAAGGAGCCGTTGAACAACGACTCCTTGGGTTGGTTCAGGCTGCTGCCAGCCTGACAGGTATGTGGCCGTTGGCCTTTGGCCAACGGCCACATTTTAAATTTTTTTATTTTTTTTTAAATTTATATTTTCAGAAATAAAAAAAAAAAATTTTAAAAAACCGCTTGGAACCGGAACCGCCGGTTCCTTTTTTCAAGCTAACCGGAACCGGGACCTTGGGTCCCAATACCGGTTTTCGGTTCCGAAACCGGTTTTTAACCTGAACCGACAGTTCCGGTTAAAAATCTCCGGTTCGGTTTGAACCGCCCGGTTTGAACCAAACCGGGGCCATGACTACATTTGCCTCCACCTATAACGGTTGTCATAATTTATTATCACTCATTTTTTTTTTTTTAGCAAGAAAGGATAATAAGAGGAGGAATTCACTATCTTTGGTTGTTGATTTTGTTAACACACAAGAATAGACTTTTAATAATCTTCAATTTGCAACCTACAATCAAATGTCAAAGTCTGTGTGTGAGAAGAATAGCTTATGAAAACAAAAATAACATATTTATTGAAAACAAGAATAGGAAGAAAAATACATAGGTCAAGCCAATCTGCGCTTTTTGCTACCCTCATCAACCGACCAATGTAACTTAGATGTGGTTTTGTCGTATTCGAGAACAAAGGCTTCTAATTGTTCAATCAACTGATCAACATCAGAAGCAGTGACAAGGATTCGTCGAGCCTGAGGTGAGATAAATTCTTTTTCCACAGCATAATTTAGGAAAGACAACAGACCGTCATAAAAACCATTAATATTCAACAAGTGTATTGGTTTTTGGTGGATATTTAGTTAGGCCCATGAGGTGACTTCAAAGAGTTCTTCCAAAGTTCCAAATCCCCCAGGTAAGGCTATGAATGCATCCGCATGGCTAAACATTTCAGCCTTACGTTCATGCATGTTTGAGATAATCTGCACTTCCTCAATTGTATTGTCTATAACACCACCCACACTCAAAGCTTTTGGGATGATACCCAAAACTTGACTTCCACCATCATAAGCGGCTTTTGAGACACGTCTCATCAACCCAAGGTTACCTCCCCCATATACTAGATGAATCTTTTTATCTGCTAACACCTTACCAAGTTGTTCAGCAGCTTTCTCAAATTCCTTATTCTTACCAGAACTAGACCCACAAAAGACACAAATATTGGTAAAACGGCGTGAGATGGTGTTTTCTATTGTTATGCACGCTCTTTTTATTTCTTTTTTGGTTTTGTGAAAATTTGTAGGTTTGTGAGAACTGGAGAAGACAGAGAAGTGTCATTTATAGGGCTCATAAAGAAGATGAAATCATGAAAGCTATATGACTAGGTCGGCATTGGCAGATGGGTGTTAGTCTAGAGTATAAAATTGTCAATAAAGAGTGCTAACCTACCTAAATTGTCAGTCTATAATAAAAGTTTTTGTTACCTAACTATACTACCAACGTTGTACTATTTTGACTCATAATTAAAGTGTGCAAGCAATGATCGCTATACTATATGTTATGCTAAAAGAGAATCTGATTTTGAAGCAAAAGAAGATAATGTTCAAAGGTATAACATTTTTGTTCATGCTAAAAGTTTAAAACAATAATATATAGTGACAAAAACGAGAAAAAAATGACACAAGGATTTGGTATATAAAAATCTCTGACGTGGTGCTTGCATATTCACACAGCTTTCTAGTGCCTTTATAGCTGTCAACAATTTAAGCATATAAACAATAAGATTTTGACCCAAGTGAGAAGGTGCATGCACAAATATTGTACAATTATTACTTTTAAAGAAAAAAAAAAAGTCCATAATATTATTTCTCTCTTTTTATGAAGAAAATATACTATGTATCAAAAAGAGTTTCAGAAAACAAAACTCTAGTTCATAGAAAATCATGGCTTCAACCTATGGAAAACTTACAGGTATGGTTGTAAGGCTCCCATGTTGTCCAGCTTTGATGGATGGCATTAAATTGTCTGAGGTCAACGTATATATAGTTCCACTCTATCCAAAAGGTGCACAAAACAATGACATTAATATACATGAGACACAAACTGTCATTTAGGAACAATAAGTCAAATGAATTCATAGCTAAGCCGGCTAGTTTTTAGCAGAGAAGCCATAATTTCTAATCCTTCAAATTTTCCATTGTATTGTTAACAAAAGATGACTCTTCAAAGTATAAACTCCAAACAAAGTACCAGCTACAATGCCAAACCAATTAAGACCACATATTAATAGCTAATCATGAAAACAATGAACAAAATGTTCCATATTTTAGAAAGAGTTTTTGGAAGGTATCCATAAGACAGAATCCTCTTTAAGTTTCAGGTTTTCCTAGTAATAGATTGCAAACTAGATGATAAGTATAGAGCCATAATAAATCGTTTGAAGCTATAAAAAAAATAACAAAGACCATTATTGATCTCAAAGAAGAAGTCCGAATAATAAGCATTTATAGATCCATACATACCATAACTTTTCTCTAAACATCATATTACAATAATTACAAGATTCAGAAAAGGATAAAACATTTACGGTTAAAATACGATTGGAATTGATTTCAATCATTCTGTTAGCAATTGGTTAGGGTTACTATAAATATGTAGATGAAATCATTTTGTAATTATTCTGGAAAAACAGAAAAATAAAAGGAGAGAAGAAAATAAAAAAAAAGAATATTTTCTCTACCTGTTTGTTGAGAAAATATTCTCAGATTCATCTTCGATCATCTTCTTCACTTCAGCTTTCCCTCTCTTGCTTGCACGAGTTCTCGAGTCTTCTTTGTTGCCTGTTGAGAGAGTGAGAGAAAAACTATCAGTAAAGGTGGGCGACATTCGGTTATACCTATAACCTAACCTAACCAAATTTTTGTTCGGTTATTAATTAGGCTAACCAAACCTAGTAACTTTTATTTGAATAACCAAAAATAACCAAACCTTAAAAATTAGGTTCGACTCGGTTCGGTTATCTCGGTTTGGGTCTTATTGGGCATAGTTTGTAAATATGGGCTAAATTAGACCTTTTAGGTCATAAATCAATTTTTTTTTTTTATATATATTTTATCCAATTGTTTGTATATTTTTAAAATATTAGTTCCATATACGTTTAGACCAATATCAAATTTGGGTCTCTTACAAGTTATATTTTAATTTTATATATATATATATATATATATATATATATATTTTTTTTCCTATGAAACCTGCTGTCATCTCACTGTATTAGAAAACACACAATCTTTTTTCAATAATCTTCCAATAATCTTCTATAACACCTGTTTTATATTTGTCAACAATCCATAATAAAATATACATTCGGAGATATAAATTATAAGAGATTGAAATCGTCCAGTCATCCTCCATAATAAAACTGTCCATAACAAAACAGTATAGAGAACAATCCATATTATACAGTTCATAATTAAATCGTACATAATAAAACATTCAGAATTATATAAAAAAAGACAAATACAAATGTGCTTAAAAAAATATCTTGCCTTTGGTATTGGTCTGGATCTTGCCTTTGGCAACTGAGCTATTATCCATATCGGAATCCAGCACATCATTAATCTTACATGAATCCATCTATATATTTGCACAACCAACAACACCACCACCACCACAATATTATCAACAAGTACAAGAACAACAATACCAATATTTTTATATGTTTTAACAATAACATGTCAACAGAGATAGATTGTAATGCAAAAATTATAAAATTATCTACAAGCCAGTGAGCCAGTGAGAAACTATAATCAGTCAGAAAATCTATATAAACAATTAAAGTCATTTTCAAACAATAATAGTTTCAATAAAGTAAATTACCTTGTCAACAATTTTCAATCACGAGATGGGCCTATACGGCGTGAGATGTGGCTGTGCGGCAGCGAGATGTAACTATGCGGCTTGAAAAATGGATGTGTGGCGGCGAGAGACTTGAGAGGTGAGGTGAAATGAGGCTGAGAAATATTTTCTAGGGTGATGGTATGAGGAATATCCGAATTTGTAGTAAGTGGTGACTACCACATAATGAAAATTGAAAAATACAAATTTACAAAAGTGATTTTACTTTTCTTTTTAAAAATTTTTCACCTTACTTTTTTTAAAACATTTTACCTTACTTTTTAAAAACTTTTTTACTTTACTTTTCTAATTTTTTTTTATTTATATAACTTCGGTTATTTACGGTTTTGATACCCATAACCCAATCATAACCAATTTTTATTCGGTTATTAGAGTGAATAACCAAACCTCCACGGATCACTATTTATAATTGAAAATAATCGAATTTTTTCGGTTTGGTTCGGTTAGTTAAATTCAAATTCGGTTTGGTTAATGTGTCCACCTTTAACTATCAGTAAAGGTAAAGTAAGAAAGAGACAGCAAAAGTGAAATAAGAAAGAGACAAAAATGCAACAGTTTACAAAATACAAAGTTAGTGCATTTTCACTGTAGCAACAGTGTGCAAATAATCTGATTTAGAGCTATTTTTTTTTTTTTTAGGATTTTACCCTGATGGCTAAATGCCGTCGGAAATATAGTCCCAAATCTAAAAGTACTAATTCTTTCCGCTAAAATTTGCAATTCCCTCCAAAATTTCAGATTATTTCTGATGGTGTTAATGCCATCACAAATACTGAAATCGATTTGCCAAATTTTCTGACCGCAAGATGGAGGCCGTTCCAAATAATTCTACCACCAAAAATTCTCGAAAACAAATGGCAATTTTGGCAGTTGATCATATTATTTCTGACAGCGAAAGGTGGTCAGTAATATCGTATCACTTATTCAATCCATTTCTAATGACATTATTTTGCCCGTAAAAAAAAGTCACATTATTGAGAGAGATTGTAATCGTCTGAAATAAATCGTCAGTAATGACCACTTTTTTTGTAGTGAGGGTAGCAAAAAGCGCAGATTGGCTAGACCTATGCATTTTTTTTTTTTTCGTATTCTTGTTTTCAATAAATATATTATTTTTTGTTTTCAATGAACTGCTTGTGAAATTCTTTAAAATAGAAGGACCCTTTGATTGCTTAGTCAACTCTTTAGTCGCTCTATAAATCAAATGTTGTAATTTTTTAGTTGCTAATATTATGTAACAGTATATCTTTATTTTGTCTAAAGTTTTAGGTTTCACAATTATAGGATAAAATTAACGAAAATCTTAAGTAAAAAAATGAACTTATATATGTTAGTAACCTGAATACAACCAACTCATGAACTGGTTTTTATATAGATAAAGAGAATTGATATTTCGTGTATAGTGTCAGTTACCTTTGTTTTATTATATATGTGTTCTGTGCTGCAGTCAGGTTTTAAGTGGTTGGAAGATTTTCCTAGACCTTTCTGGTTGGCTGTTTTTGTATAGGGAACTCGTTTAACACAGGAAAAACTTGCAGCGGCTCGTGTATAATAAAATATAATTTTATGTCAAATGTAACATGAGATTATATGTTGCAAAAATTATATATGGATAAATCATCATCTTCTACAATATGAGTGAGGTCTTCATCTCCTATCTCCACATCCAGTTCAATATCATCATCATATCCTATGTTTGCATCCTTAGACATTGTAAATGCAGTTGATCTATTTTCAATGGGGGTGGAACTAATTGGATTTTCCCCATGAAAGACCCAATTAGTGTATGTAGTATCCATCCCATAAATGACCAAATTCTCGTAAACTATCTTAGTCGGATGTCATTTGTGATTTATGCATTTTATGCAAGGACAAGGAATCATGTCAGGATTTCTTAAATGTCTTTGTGCAGTCTCAACAAAGTTTCTGGCACCATCTATCTATTCTTGGCTTACTCTAAAGTTGAAAATGAAAAAAAAAAAAAATTGAACAACCAAACTTTGTCATTACTTGAATTCAAAAGTCCTAAATCTGTCTATTCAATGAGTTTAGGGTAATAACCTCAAAAATCGTAACCGTTTCTTATCCATTTGAATACAGAACTCACTCTAATAATTAATAAAATTTAAGAAATGACAAACACAACCATCATATAGTTTGAGGAAAATGATAATAGAGATTAACAACACAAACTATATATATATATATATATATATATATATATTTATATAACCATCTTTTCGGCAATTCTTAAAGAAATTCACACAAGATATAATAACAACGAAACTAGCATGAAAACTAACCACAAATTCAAAATATTCAACAACTATCAACAAATTATTTGAACTTAAATCAAAAGTCGAAAGAAAACTACTTAATTGTGTAAGATGCCATTAATTAGCTATGCAATTTAGTAAGTGTGCACACTAATTAAAGACTAAATAAGTATCCTAATAAAAAGTAACATAAACTATACTATATTTTAACTACACATTTAAAATTTTGAAAGAAAGATTTAATTTGATTAGACAAGTTCATTGACATTGAGAGACTTCCACTAGGCACTCCAAAGTTGTCAAGTTATATTGTTGCATTTGCACGATTGATCAAGCTATGTTATGGATGCTCAAAGCTAAGATATTCATTTCCCATGACTAGTCATGGCCAAGGTTCTGGAACCGGTGGTTCCGGTTTTTGAACCGCCGGTTCCTATTCAATATTTTAAGTAACCGGAACCGGGACCGGGGAGGTCCCGATTCCGGTTCCAGTTGGAACCGGGCCGGTTCCGGTTCCTCCCCTGTTCTTTGGAACCGGCGGTTCAATCGGCGGTTCCAAATCGGCGGTTTCGGAGAAATAAAAAAATTACAAAAATTAATTAGTTAAAATTTATAAATTAATTAATAAAAAAATTTAAATATATAAATAAAAAGGTTCATTTGTTCAACTTCAACAAGAAATTTATTACGATAATAATAATATCATAAATGATAAAACTATAAAATTGAAAAAAAATAAAATAAATAAATAAGAAATTAGGGCTTGCACTTAATTTTACCTCAATTAAGCTGCCTACGAATCCTCTAGGAGGAATCAAAGCCCACGTAGTTCTTTTACCTATTATGTTCCGAAGGTGATCAATCGTCACTTGTTCCTTCGGTAGCTGTTGTATCGTCGTTGGTGTCGAAAAAGTCATTGTCGTCGGACACGAGATCTAATTCTTGCTGCCGGTATGAGGCCTTGGTCCAGTCGTCAACACAGACCTGAATCTGTATTGAGTCAAGACTGAGCAATGCCCGTTTCTCGTCCAGAACATTGCCACCTGCACTAAATTCCTGTTCGACTGCCACGGTCGAGACAGGGGTTCCAAAAATTTGCTTGGCAATGAAGGCCAAAATTGGAAAGTTAGTTTCCTGTTCCCTCCACCAATGTAGGATGTTAAAGTCTTCGCTGTCCAAAAACTCAAAAGAGGTGTTTACGTAAAGATCAACCTCTGAAACATAGGTTGATGAAGACGAAGAACTCCCCTGTGCCCTTAATTTTTTGGACAACACACTTGACCCTAACTTCCTTAATGAGGGAAAGCGAGTATGAGAATGACTACTTTCGCTTGCAGTCGGTTGTTGAACATTAATGTTCAGCGAGTGACCGTATACAGAACGGTATTCGTCATACAATGAATAAAATAATTGTCTAACATTATTATATAAAGCACTAATATCTATATTGTGTAGCCCTAGAGATTGATAATAAAGTGTTAAATATTCATATAAACTATCAAATTTACACCTAGGGTCAAAAACTGAAGCAACAGTATAAATCGAAAGAATGTCCCTATAATAATTTAACAATCTATCTCTCATTGCAGCAACACATGCAGATAGTTCCAATACTTGTGCACATTCATTAAATGCATCCACAATATTAATGGCTTCACATAAAAATAAATGTGAAGTTGGATAATATATACCGGATAAAGCGGTAGTTGCATCATGAAAAACTTTTAAAAGCATACAAATTTTAGTACAAACATCCCAATGATGAGCATACTAATTAACGCTACTAACATTATGCTGCATAAATCTAACTAATAATTCTCTATAATCATAGCTTTCACAAAGTAATTTATATGTGGAGTTCCAACGAGTTGGAACATCACGGGAAAACCTAATTGGATGTTTCCCGTTAGATTTACAATACCTAGCCCATTGTTTCATAGTGCTAGGATGTTTCCACAAAAAGTATAGGGCATCCCTAATTGGTGTAATCCATTCTTAAAGTGTTTGCAAACCATGTTGTACACATATATTTAAAACATGGCAAACACATCTTTGATGAAAAAATCTGCCGCCAGAGTAGGGTTGACACAATTGAATTAATTGTGGAACGGCGGCAGTATTGTATGCAGCGTTATCAAAACCAATTGAAAAAATTTTACTTTCAATACAATATTCTTCAAAAATAATTTTCATTAATTTGTAAATATTATCGGTAGTATGGGTGTCGTCAAAAACTCTAAATGCAAGAATTCGTTTTTGCAATTCCCATGATTGGTCAACATAATGGCAAGTAAGTCCTAAGTATGAATGTTTTTGCCAATGATTGCTCTAGATATCGGCACAAACAGACACACGACCCATATAATTTTGAAAATATCTAACTAATGCTTTTTTTTCTTTTTTATAAATGTCACACATGGTACGTTTTAATGTTGTCCTAGGTACTCTACATGCAGCGGGATTTAAAGCATTATGACAATATTTTAAAAAACCAGTTTTTTCGCTAAAACTAAAATGAAGATGTTCAGTCGCTACCATTCTTGCTAGTTGTTCCCTATAATTTACATCACTATATTTAAATAAATGATGGTTAGGAGATGTGTACCTGAAAATTTGGTATTGTCCTCGGCTATGCTCATGCTCAGCTTCGACTGGATGCTTGGTGTTGATGTGCTTCCAGTACGTTCCGTACCCTCCGAATTTGTTCCACTTAAAATCTTTGTTACAATAGTTGCAAGTGACCACAATATCCCCCGATTCCTTCTCCACCCTCCTCATATGAACTTTAAAAAGTTCAGATTTGTACTTTGTCAAATCTGGCTGTGGACCTTGTATGGTTTCACTTGGGGGAGGAGGAGGAGGATTTTCACAAGAAGGACTAGGGGCCCCAGACCCAGAGAGATGGGGATGAGAATACTGAGGAGTAAAATTAGGAGGAGTATCATTACCAAATATTACCTCCTCAAATTGTCTCTGTTGTAGGTACTCATCAAAATTTGCTTCGTTGAAATTTAATTCTGGGCCAGCGGCACGACGACTTTGCACTTCTCCAGCATTAAAATCTAATAGCTGCTCAATGTCTCTACCGGAAACGGACCTTCTGGAAAAGGATCGTCGGCCTCCGGAAATAGACTGTCTTGATTGTGATGCCATTATAAATTTATAATGGTAAAAAATACAATTTAAATAAATAACGAAAAAAATTGCACTATTGAAAAACAAGAACAAGATTGAGAAAATAACTGAATGAGACTTTGAGAGAATTAGAGAAAAATTGAGAGAATGAGAGAAATATTAAGAGAATGAGAGAATGAGATTGAGGTGTGAATTGAATTGAAGAGGAATGGGGTTTATATAGTATTTTGGATTGGGGAGAAAAATAATATTTTTTAAGATTTAGGGGGCCAATTTATAATTTTTTAAGGGGTAAATTGTAATTTTACACCCAAGTAGCCGTTGAACGGCTCCTTGGGTTGGGTCAGGCTGCTGCCAGCCTGCCACCTGGCAGGCAGCAGCCTGACAGGTCCATATGTGCGGCCACATTTTAATTTTTTTTATTTTTTTTAAAAAAAATTTATTTTCATAAATTAAAATATATATATATATAAACCGCCTAGGAACAGGAATCGCCGGAACCGGGCGGTTCCTTGAACCGGCGGTTCCAGTTCCTTTTTTGAAGCTAACCGGAACCGGGATCTTAGGTCCCGGTTCTTGTTTTCGATTCCGGAATCGATTTTTAACCGGAACTGACGGTTCCGGTTAAAAACCGCCGATTCGGTTCGAATCGCCCGGTTCGAACTGAACCGGGGCCATGACTACCCATGACAACGTTAAATGCCAAAATAAATCCATATCTAATTAGATGCAATGATAATCACAAAATTTCAAATCACAAGCACAAATACAAATAGGATAACTCGAAATCATTCAAATGACAATATGCAATCACAATCACAAATACGAATAGGATAACCCGAAATCATTGCAATCACAATCACAAATACGAATAGGATAACCCGAAATCGTTCCTATCACAATCACAAATACGAATATGATAACCCGAAATCGTTCTAATCTCAAATATGCAATCACAATCACAAATACGAATAGGATAATCCGAAATCGTTCCAATTACAATCGAAACAAACCAACCCAGAAAAGAAACTTACCGTACTAGGCAAGGAAGAGTAAAGATGAGGGGCTGCGGACGAACGACGAGCGTTTGGGAGATTGGCAGTGAGCGCGAGGGACAGTGCGCTGGGGCGGGATGGTGGGCGTTGGGCACTGTAGGCTCTGGGGGTACTGCTCGTGGTGGGGGCGCTGGGGCCGTGCTGTGCGAGCTGGGTAGTGAATGGTGGGTGTTATGCGAGCTGGGCGGGACGCCGGTGCTGTGCATGCTCGCAGTGGGCGATGGGGCCGTGCGAACTGGGCGGTGTGCGTGCAGGGGGTGGCGGTCCGGAGTTGGAGGCGGTGGTGCAAGTGGCGGCCGACTATGAAATGGAGGGAGGAGAGGGGAGTGGCAGTGGGTGCGGCTGGAAAGAGAAAAAAAAATGTGTTAGGGTTCCAAAGTGGGACCCGATGGGGGAAAAAAGAGAGTATCCACCACGGGCAAACCTAGGCCCGTAGTAGATGGTTTTATCCACTACGAGCCCTAGTTGCCAGTAATGGTTAAGTAATTATCCACTACATCCAATACAGGCGCATTCTGGGCCCTTAGTGGAAGCCTTAGTCTACTACAGGCTTAAAATGCTCGTAGTGGTTAAATGACTATCTACTACGGGCCTTTAAAAACCCGTAGTAGATATATTAATCAAAACGAGTCCTGTTTGCCCGTAGTAGATAACTCATAGTGGATAGGCTTTTTTCTTGTAGTAATGGTAACCTGGTTCATGAAACCTGATACTAGTAAACCTAGACAAATATTGGTGTTTCAAATTGATCTTTTTTTTTTTTTTTTTTTTCATATTCCAAAATTAGACAATTCATGTTTTATGTTGCACATTTATTACATGTCCAGATATTCCTACAGCAGCCTCACCAATATGCAACATGAAACATAGGAACCTTTATAATGTTGGTGCTTCATGTTCTATTTTTTTTTTAAATTTCACGTAATAACAGTTTATGTTTCCACATTTTTTACATGTTCTAAATGTTCCTTCAGCAACCCCACCAACATGAAACACCAACACAGTAACTTGTTTCATGTAACATAAAATCATATAACACTGATCATTGTTGGTGTTTCATGTTGGTCTATATTTCTTAAATTTTATTTTTTTACCATTTCACATAATAACTTGATGTGAAATTGTTAACATTAGAAGAACAATATTTAGGCATCCGTGGTATAGTATTAGACACAGGTCAACGATCAACATTTGTAGGACAATATGTTTGCATTCGTAGAATACTTTTTGGAATAGCATTGTTAACAACTCTCCCCTTTTTTTTTTTTATATTAATTAATACTTTTTTAATTGTATTTAATAGTTATTTTATTTTTAATTAATGAAAATGCTCAGGTATGACTTGAAAAAATATAATTGGGGCAATATATTTATTTTATTATTTATTTACACTCACATACAAAAAGATCAAATTACCCAAACTGTTAACTAAACTACTAACAACGTTCAACAGTTCAGACAAATAGTTTGTGAAATTAAGGTAAAGTTAAATGTTGCATATCATTTCACCTAAACTCAAGGAAAGTTAGTGCAATTTACCCTAAATAATTTTAGCTTCTCTACAATAGATCTTGAGAAGCATAGGCTGCTTCTCTAAAGTGTTATCGGAACTAGATTTTAAATTGTCTATACCACCCTTATTAATTTAACATGTAGATACTCGTAGTAAATCAAAACTCAAATAAACTAAAATACTTTGTTACCAAAACTTAAATAATATATATATGTAAATATATATATATATATATATATATATATATATATTATAAAAAATGTTAGAACTTATAGCATACAAGAGGCTAACTCTCAAACTAGGAGGGATGATGACCTCCATAAAGAAGACAATCCCCTTTAGTTTGTCCAAAAATATTGTTATGGGTGTCTTCAGTGATAATGTCAATATCAGCAGCTGAGTAGGGGAAGGTGGAACCAATTGTATTGACGAGATACTAAATCTTGGAAATAGTACTGCTAAAAATACAAATATTATCAAATCGCGAGAGGGAGGGTAACTGAGGCCTTGTCTAATCGTAATTAATGACGATTGATGTAAGACATTAAATGTATGTACTATCAATAAATATGCCAAAAGACAAGTCAAATTAAATGACATATACCTCGAACAGTCTAACATCTGACACACCTATGGATCCCTTGATTTAGTCAACAAATTGAAGGGATTTGATAGGAAAAGATATCAATGATGATTTTTGTACGAAGATCACGTGAGAAGCGCCTGGCTTTCAGCTAGGAACATGTTCTTGCAAATATGAACAAATTAAAAAGAAAAAAAAAAAAACACATAACTTAAACTCAGTCATATTCATATGCAGACTTGATCATTATAGTGTAATAGTGGGTTATCAGGCGACACTCCTGATAGAGTTATTTTACAGGTCAACAACCAATTCTAGAAGTATTGGATGCATTTAACGACTTTTTGAGAACACCTTTCCAAAGTAAAGAAGCTCTCCACGACTACTATTAAATATGCAGACTTTGCTAAAGTTATTTCACTTGTGTTTATCTTACGTGTACATTGGTTAATATATTATGTAAGTGATCCAAAAATCACAGTGAACAAATATAAATATATATATAAATATAATAATAATTATTTTTAATATAACATTATGATTAATTCACTATAAATTTTAAAATAATAAAAAAAAAGTAAAAATATATTATAATATTATATCTATTTAAGTCAGTACACAATTACAACTTTTTTGAAATAACTTTACAAAATATATGCACCCTGCTTTTGAGTCTCACAATAACTTTAAAATATAATTAAATAAAAGTTTACTTGATGAGTAATGTTTCGTTGATCAAAATATTTACCCAAATTTATGCTTAAATAATGTGGTATGTCAGTTATCAACACAATATAAATCATTAAATGATGTGGTGTTGACAACTCATATGCCACGTCATTTGGGTATGAATTTGAGTAACCTAGTATTACTCTCACTTGATTATTCTTTCAGAATAACTCACGTAATTATCTTAAAAAGAAAAAATTATAATCTATTACTATGACGTTTGGTTATATTGGAACAAAATTACGAGTTTAGCTTAATTATACGTTAGTATCCTACCGTTATTTGACTCAATTAAAACTAATGGGTTAACCATGAATTATGTGAGAAATGATAAAATTACACCTAATTAAAAAATAAAAATTTTAAAATTTTAAAATGGATCTCCACCGTTCATCAATCTTAATGGATAGTGGAGATTCATTTAAATAAAATTTAAAAAAGAACTTTATTTGGAACATATCTGCTTCATCCCAGATGGAGTAGTGCTCCATCTCATTGATAAGAGCAACATTCCATCTCGTAGATAGAGTGCCACTCCATCTGCGTGGAGCCATCGTAGATGGCATGGCTCAATCTTGGATCAGATATGCTCTGAAGTTGTTATTATTATTTGTTGGATGACTAAGAACAATTTTTTTTCTCTAATTGTTGTTTTAAAATTTCATTTTTTTAAAATTATTTTATCAATAGGGGGAATTACACAAACACCTTGAGTTTTGACATAATTACACTAACAGACAAGGTTTGACCATATCGACACAAACCTCACTTGACGTTTGAAAAATATTACAGGGATGTCTCTTGCCGTCAACTTGAAATCGTTAGACAGTAACAGTCAACAGTCAAAGGTTAAAAAGGTCTAAAAATACCTAAAATACCCTTCTTTCATTTTTTTAAAAATTAAATAATTAAATAATAATTAAAAGATTAATTTTTCATTTTCTTCAACAAACTCTCATCACCATCTTCAAATTCAATAATTTCCATCACAACAACATCATCTCCAAATCATGAAACATCACCATTTTCAAATGATTATTAAACATTACCCAACATCTTCATCAATCCACAAGAAAAATATCAACAATATAAATATATAAAATAACTCATTCACATAAAAAAAACAACCAACAAAAAAAAAAAAAAACCTCATCTTCATCAATACCCAAAAAAAAAAAAAAAAAAACCATCGGTGGGATGAAGCTCTGCTCCATCAATATCCAGAAACAGAAGAAGAAAAAAAATAACAATTAAGAGATGAAGCGATTCCTCCAAGATGGAATAGATCGCTCTGATGGAGCTCGTCTACTTCATTAAGGAGCAAATGACTCTGACAAAGCTCGTCTGCTTCATGACTATCAATATCCAAAAAAAAAAAGAAAAAAAAAGACCATGGGGAGCCCGGCACTCTATGGAGCATTTTCTTCATCTTCATCTTTGCATATGGAGCATGGCACTCTATGGAGCTCCGAGCTTTATCTCATGAACTGCCGAATATTGGTGCACTCTAGCAGTATCCATGGAAGATGGAGCCAAAGGCTCCATTTTCAAATTTTTGAGAAACCTAGAGATGGAGACCAGATCAGATTTGGTCTATCAGATAATGATTTTTAAATTTGTTTTATTTTTTAATAAATAATTTAATATAATAACAATTCATTTTTAATTTTTAAAAATAGAAATATGCTCATTTTAGACTTTTTGCACCTTTCACTATTGACTGTTGTGTCTAACAGTCTCAAGTTGACGGCAGAGAATGTTTGTGCAATAGTTTTTAAATGTCATGTGAGGTTTGTATTAATATGGCCAAACCTTGTTTATTAGTGTAATAATATTATATTTTAGGGGTATTTAAATTTTATTAATTTAAAAAAATTAACGAAAAACGATCATATTACTCTTCTGACTATTAGTTGATGGTTAGAGTTAACGGTTAACCAGTTAGTCAAGGATACTAACTTATAATTAAAGATAAACTCGTAATTTCATTACAATATGACCAAACGTCAGCATACTCCATTGCAATTTAACCTTTTAAAAACTATAAAAAACAATAAAGTGACCTCTTAAAAATGCAGACTCCTTAAAATGCAACGTTTTGTCTCTAAACGTAATTTTCTAAAACCCGAAGGGCCCTTTCGAGAATACAGTAAAACCCTAATCCGTCGATATATAAGCAGGCGTAATCCGCATGTGATTTAGTTTTGTCATCGTCTAGGGTTTCTGTTTTTCTGCCTCTCGGTCTCAAAAAAAACCCCTAACAACGATGGCGGCGGCAGCACCGGTAGCACCAGCAGCACCAGCAGGAGGGGCCATCGAGTCCGTCCAGTGCTTTGGACGGAAAAAGACAGCTGTCGCCGTCACCTACTGCAAGAAAGGCCGCGGCCTCATCAAGATCAACGGTTGCCCCATCGAGCTCGTCGAGCCGGAGATCCTCCGTTTCAAGGCCTACGAGCCTATCCTCCTGCTCGGACGCCACCGTTTCGCCGGCGTTGACATGCGCATCCGCGTGAAGGGCGGAGGACACACGTCGCAGATATACGCGATCAGACAGAGCATCGCGAAGGCGTTGGTGGCGTTCTTCCAGAAGTACGTGGACGAGCAGTCGAAGAAGGAGATCAAGGACATCCTGGTCAGTTACGACAGGACATTGCTCGTCGCCGATCCCAGGCGCTGCGAGCCCAAGAAGTTCGGTGGTCGCGGTGCCAGGGCTAGGTTCCAGAAGAGTTACCGTTGAATCCAAAACGACCGTGTTTTGTTTTCTCCTTTTGGTTTGTTTCTTACTATGAAATTTTGGAATTTGAGACCATGGATGGGATGCTAATCAATGAGTTTTTGTTTTGTTGTTTTAATCGGTGTCAAATAGACTTAGTATTGCTATGTATTCAGTATCTAAGGATAATTTTTTCAAATTGATGAAGTTTGGGTTTTTGGTAATCTGTGGATTTTGATTATTTCTGAAGTAGGTTCATGGCCCCTTTTTTTTTTTTTTTTTTTTCTGTTTCTAATAAAGTCTGTTGAGGTAATGTAATGGGTTCGATTTGTTAGGGTAGATTACTAATGGAAGTTGAAGTTTGTTGTGGTTCGATGTTTTTTCTTGAATGTCGATGTTTCGGAGTTTGGTATTATTGAGTATTTATTTCTTTTAGGGACTTCTGAGGATTTTGTTTTTCATTTTTGTTATTTTGTATGTGGTTCTCATCTTTCAAAATGGTATTAATGGCTTTTCTTTTATTGACATACTGTTGTCATTTTCTTCCGTCTTTTTGATTTTTAGGATTTTCTTATTGACATGTTTTATTCTTGTTTGAATATTGTAGTTGATATGGTCGTTGATGTTTTAAGGATATTCATTTGCTGGATTATGTAGACATTGTTAATACCAATGTGATGTTTCATTTTTTGTTAATTTGGTTTATTAGTATTCGGGAGTTGGGTGCTGTTTAGGGATTTCATAGATTGTGATGTGCTGCTGTGTCTATGTATTTCTGTGTTTCTGTGTCCAATATTTTATGATTTCTGGTTTTTGGCCTTTGAAAGTGGTGAACTTTCTAATTGGGTGAAAACATAAAACATAACATTTGTAGGATTATTTATAGGGTTATAACCATTTTTTACACCGTGGTTTAGTATATTAGACAAAACACACCCCCTAGTTTTATTTATGTCCAAATTCCACCCCATAGTTTGATTTTTTAGCTAAAATATACCCTGACGTCAAACCCCTGAATTGAATAGTGTCCTTAATAAGTTACTGTTGTTTTTTCTTTAGGCTAATTTATATTTCCCCTTACCATTTTATAAGTTAATTTTTTTGTATCATTAATTGGAAGAATAAAAATATATAATTACTCCTAAAAATGTTTAAATAAAAAAAAGTTTGTCAAATCAGTAAATGGCTAAAAAATTTATATTAAAAATTATTTAATAAAATATTTAAACTAAAATAATAAAAATGTAATCCTCTCTCCTCCATCATCATTCATCACCATACAAATCAAATATTCTCTCTCATCTCCTTCATCACCATCATTGATTCATTATCTCAAACCCAACAATTTTTTTTTTAATTTCTTTTCTCATCAACAACATTCTGGTGGTGGGTTTGTTTGGGTGGTTGAATTTGGATTGTGTTTAAGTTGTTGACAAGAAAAGAAATTGAAAACAAAAATTGTTGGGTTTGAGTTGTCGATGATAATGATGGTGATGAAGGAGAAAAGATAATATTAGATTTGTGTGGTGATGAATGATGATGGAGGGGAGAGGATTAGATTTTTATTATTTTATTAAATAATTTTTAATATAAATTTTTTAGTTATTTACTTATTTGATACACTTTTTTTTATTTTTAAAAAAATATTTTTAAGGGTAAATGTATATTTTTGTTCTTCCAATTAAAATAATAACACTATTCAATTCAGGAGTAAGATTGTCTTTTAAATTGTTTTATGTTAGACACTATTAATATTAAACGGAAAAGTTGATATATTTTGGCTAAAAAATAACTATAGGGTAGAATTTGACCACAAATGTATTTTATGATTTAATATCCTAAACTATGGGGTGGTGGGGAATGATTATAACCTTAATTATATAATAAAAATTCTTGTTTGCTTAATAGATATTTGGAGGCCGGTGGGTCCACTGTTACTGTTAATCTGGGCATCTCTAAATGATGTTTGTTTTGTAATATCACCAATATAGGTATGTGAGACCATAATGTTAATTGGTTTTTCATGGATGAATTGTAGCATGCTCGTGTTGCAAATTTAGGAAGCCTAAGGCTTCGAACTGGTTGGTTTGAATATACGAGGGTGTTTTAGTACTTAAAATAGTTTTTATGGAAAAGGAGAGTTAAATTTAACAGTATAAATCATAGTGCTTGATATGTAATGAATTGCATTCGTGTTGCTATGCAGAACCTTCTTCTGGTTAACCTTAATATGATTTATAATCTTATATTTTTGGGGAGTGTCTTCTTGGGTTGAAAGGGCCGGTGGTGAAATCGCAGCGATATGAAATACTGGTTTTGCTTTCAGCAAATCACACGAGAGATTCATATCATATTATTTAAGCAATGTTTAACACATTGCCTTTGGTCACAGATCGTAATACTGTCCAACCATCTTTGCCAAGGAAAGTTTGATCAATGCAATTAGGCCGAATTGTTAAGGTTTGTAAAAATTATCAAATTTAACCTAGTAAGTTTGTGATAACTTGTTTTTAACTGCGTCTACTGATTTGATTGTAATAACTACTAAATCCATCTTTAAAATTTAGGGATAATTGCACAAAGAACCCTTGAGTTTAGGTTTAATTATATGTATATGGACTTTTTATCGATATTGACACAAATAATCTCTACCGTTAGTGGTCAACCGTTAAAATTAATAGTTGATTTACTTTTTCACGTAAAAGGTCCAAAATGTCTCCTTTTTATATTTTATCATTGACTTATTGACTTATTTTATTTTTTTTTATAAAAAATCAATTTTCTTTTCAATTAAATTTTTTTATTTTAAGTGATTAAATTAGGTATTTAATGGTTGGTGAATGATTTTTTTTGTTTTTGTTTTTTGTTTGATTTAAATGATGAAATTGAGTATTTGATGGGTGATGAGATGAAGTTGGATATTTCAGATTTTATTATTATTATTATTTTGTTTGATTTAAGTTATGAAAATTAAGTTGGGTATTTGTAGGTGCTAAGATGATTTTTTTTTTTTTAATTTTAAGTGATGAAAATGAAGTTGAGTATTTAATGAGTAACGAAGATTTTTACTTTTTCTTATTTAATTTACGCGATGAAGATGAAGTTGTGTATTTGAGAGTGATGAGATTGAATTTTTTTTTTTTTTTGAATATTTGGTAGGTTATGAAACTTAAGTTTTTTTTTTATTTAATTAATTTGGATTGATGAAGATGAAGATGAAGATGATGAAGAAGATGAAGAAGATTTTTTTTCCTTATTAACATTTATTTTATTTTAATTAACTAAATAATTTTTAATGAGTTGTTCTATAAGTTTCATTTTCATGAGTTATTTTGTAATTATCCAGTAAGTGGGTGGTTGAGGGGTGTTTATATTATTTTTTTTTTCCAATTGACTAAAAACGATTATTTTTGCAACTGCGGTTAAAAACAATTTTATCAATAATTTTTAAGTCATTTTAAACAATTTTCACTAATGTAAAATGTAAAAACTTATTTTACTCATTGACCGTTATTCTCTAATTGTTGATTACTAACGGTAGAGGATATTTGTGTTAATTTTAATAAAAAGTGCATATGAGTGCAATTAGGCCTAAATTCAGGGAATATTTGTTTAATTACTTCTAATATTTATTCATTCGTAGAAATTAAACGACCCAATAGAAAATATCATTTTCTATCTTTAATCTTAAAATTCAAAATTCGTCATTTTTTCAAACATTTCCCATGGTTTTTTGCTACGTGAAATTTAATGTTTTGTTAGGTAAAATCGTATTTTTTGCTACATGAAATCTTTTTTTGTTTTGTTATGTGAAATCTTATGATTTATTATATGACATTTTGCTTCTTTGCTAATGTGAAATATTATGTTTTCCTACGTGAAATCTTAAGCTTTGCTATATGAATTCTTGTTTCTTTGTAACATGAAATGTTTTGAAATCTTGCTTCTTTGCATATCTCTCCTCATATAAAAGGTAAGAACACATGCTCTCGCGATGGGAGGAGCTACGATATCTTCCTATCACCGAGGAAGTTGTTTGACAATCTCCTCTAGCTTGAGTAGGGATGGCAAAATTACCTACCGCCCCATACCTACGAATACTCGTTCCGTTTTGAGCAATTCAAATCGGGTAAAACTTGTAATTAACTCCAGTATTCTTCAAACCATAAGAGGATAAACTCTCTAACACCCACTTATCCCTTTGAATTGCGATCAAACTTGTATTAAATGTCTGTTAACTTTGGTCATACGTGATTGTCGATAATATCATGTATGTTTTGCAACCAAAGGTGTACTTGAAAGAGAAGTGTCCGTGGAAATAACTTTTGGTGGGGTTTCACCAATTTGTTGCTTGAAGCATTAAAGCTACTACTTTACGTGTGACTCATTCAAATATCAAAATCCAAAACGGATGACCTTATAGAAAATCACGAACGTCCCATGTTATCTAAACTCATTCAAAAACTATAAGGATGGAGAAGAAAATCCAGATCTCTTATTTATTTAATGGATGATATGAAGGTAGTTTATCTTTTTTAATTTTTTTTACATATAAAAGACCAATTTCATTAAAATCACCGTTAAATTAACGGTTGTCAATTCGGTTAATAGTACTTGAGTGTAATAAACGGTAAATTGATATTATACGTGTAATTATGAATAAAATTTAGAGTATCTTAATGTAATTCACCCAAACTAAAATGAAAAGGTATAAACAAAATAACAAATACTTTATGTTATCTAGGATTGATTTACAATATTCATTTACGGGATTTTAGCCGATCAAGTTATATAAATTTAAAATTTTTACTTTAATAAACAACCACTCTTTTAATAATTGGATTAAGAGTAAACATAGTTGCACCTTAAAATCATAAATTTATGTGAAAAATTTAAATTGATATAATCTAACGATTTTACAAAACTTTGTGTTTTTTAAAATCCCTATTGCAAAACTCTTTAATTTGGAATAAGAGGAGATATATGTACAAAAGGTTAAGAAAATGTTTTGTTAGGAAGTTAGAGAAATTAATATCTAAATTTTTCTTAAGAACTAATACAAAAGTTAAATTTTTGATAAATTGTGGTTGGAAATCGAAAAATTTAATTTAGCTCATGTTTGTATAAATTATTGAATATTCAATCCGATGATGACACGTACTTTTCAAAATTACAAGGATGATGTGACTTCTCAACCATCGAAGACTACCACGACCAATCGATCTCATCTATTAGAATCTGACAGTGGAAATATCAACTCAAATGCATACAAGCAGACACATGTCCACCAGAATTCGACGGATGTCAAAGATCACAAGAAACGGTACAATAACCACATGTATAAAAGGGAGTTGGTAATAGTAAAAAAGTAAGCTTAGTTTTGATAATTAACAATAGAGTTGAGAGCTATTCGATATTTACTTTATTAATCAATTGAATCCAATTGACTTAAGCTCGGAGGGTGGCTATTGGCAAACCAGTCGGCCTCCTTAACGAGTTTATTCTCTTGTAGGTTTAGCGCTTGAATTGTAATTTCGATCATATTTAAACCGAGTTTACTTCCCGAGGCTCAGCGATTCCGACCTTCAACAGCTCAAACCAAACTAAATCAGAAAATGGCCATCCCTAGATCTAGTTTCTGGCTATACAACATTGCCTCATTGGGTATTAAAAAATCCCATTCAGTACCCCATACAATAAGGGCAAGATTTGTTCCTCCTCTAGGGTTTCTAACTCTTTAAAGGATTGGTTGAAGGGACTTGATCTTCGAATCCTTAACATTATAGGGCAGGGATGGGGGGGACATTTCCCCACCGTTAATTTTGATAATTGACAGTTGACAAGCCCTAAACATATTTATCAATTTTTTTCTTTTTTTAAAGATAATAAATAAATTAATAAAGGATTGACCATTTACTACTTGAACACTACTTGGTGATCCCACGGTTTTGGTGGTAAACACTATCAAATTTGAATATTTGATCAATGATAAAGTATGGATAATCATGAAATGGACCAATGTAAATAATGTTTTCTGTTCAAATTAGATAAGTTGTTTATATATGATATATGGTATTTCTTGATCCTATGTTTATTGGTTACTTAAAAATCTGTCAGCATCCCTCCTTCCAGTAATAAATTGAATTTGACATTCAAAAGAGAAGATATAATCTGATTCAATAACGTTACTGAATCTTTATAGTATGACTTGGATCCTATTACGAATGACCAAGAAATGAATCAATGCAGATAATTCTAATTGGTCAATCACTTGTAGGGAGAGATAAGAAGCATTAAAAAGCTAAGACTAATTTTAAAGTTCAGTTATACTGAATTTTCAATATGCCATACGTTGTGTATCTTCTAACCAAATAGTGTGTTGGCAGTGAGGGGTAGTTTGACCAGGTTTTGGTTTCTTATAAACGTAGTGGGGTTTCTTTCTTGTTCTTGTGATCTTGTCATGGATGCGGAGGATATTACTCGTTTGTGTGGTAATTTGAGCTTATAAACTTAGGGTGTGGCGGTGAATATTTTGGGGGAGGAGAAAGATGATGGTATATAGAAGATATCGCTTTGTTTGGTTGGAAAACTCTTATCCACCAAGCAGACGAATCTTGATGTTTTTCGGATGATTATCCTGAAGTTATGGCGTATTACTCAAGAGGTTGATGTGGAAAATGTGAGAGATAATATTTTTGTTTTTCATTTTAAAATTTTGAGAGATCGGAAGAAGTAGTCATGGCCCCGGTTCGGTTTGAATCGGGCGGTTCGAATCGAACCGGCAGTTTTTAACCGGAACCGAAAACTGGAATATGACCCAAGGTCCCAGTTCTGGTTAGCTTGAAAAAAGGAATCGGAGGTTCCGGTTCCTAGGCGGTTTTTAAAAATTTTTTTTTTTTAATTTCTGAAAATATAATTTTTTAAAAAAAATAAAAAAAATTTAAAATCTCAGGCTGGCAGCAGCCTGACAGTCTGCCACCCAACCCAAGGAGCAGTTCAACGACTCCTTGGGTGTAAAATTACAACTTAATCCCTTACAAAATTACAGATTGGCCCTCTAAATTTTAAAAAATATTATTTTTCTCCTAAATTCAAAAAAACTATATAAACCCCATTCCTCTTCAATTCAATTCACACCATTTTCTCTCAATCTCATTCTCTCATTCTCTTAATATTTCTCTCATTCTCTCATTCTCTCAATTTTTCTCTAATTCTCTCAAAGTCTCATTTAGTTATTTTCTCAATCTTGTTCTTGTTTTTCAATACTGCAATTTTTTTTCGTTATTTATTTAAATTGTATTTTTTTACCATTATAAATTTATAATGGCATCACAATCAAGACCGTCTATTTTCGGAGGTTGGCGATCCTTTTTCAAAAGGTCCGTTTCCGGCAGAGATATTGAGCAGCTATCAGATTTAAATGCTAGAGAAGTGCAAAGTCATAGTGCCGCTGGCCCAGAATTAAATTTCAACAAAGCAAATTTTGATGAGTACCTATAACAGAGACAATTTGAGGAGGTAATATTTGGTAATGATACTCCTCCTAATTTTACTCCTCAATATTCTCATCCCCATCTCTCTGGGTCTGGGGCCCCTGGTCCCTCTTGTGAAAACTCTCCCCCTCCTTCCCCAAGTGAAACCATACAAGGTCCACAGCCAGATTTGACAAAGTATAAATCTGAACTTTTTAAAGTTCATATGAGGAGGGTGGAGAAGGAATTGGGGGAAGTTGTGGTCACTTGCAACTATTGCAACAAAGATTTTAAGTGGAACAAATCCGGAGGGTACGGGACGTACTGGAAGTACATCAACACCAAGCATCCAGTCGAAGTTGAGCATGAGCGTAGCCGAGGACAATACCAAATTTCCAGGTACACATCTCCTAATCATCCTTTATTTAAATATAGTGATGTAAATAATAGGGAACAACTAGCAAGAATGGTAGCGACTGAACATCTTCCTTTTAGTTTTGGCGAAAAAACTGATTTTTTAAAATATTGTCATAATACTTTAAATCCCACTGCATGTAGAGTACCTAGAACCACATTAAAACGTACCATGTGTGACATTTATAAAAAAGAAAAAAAAAGAATTAGTTAGATATTTTCAAAATTATATGGGTCGTGTGTCTGTTTGTGCCGATATCTAGAGCGATCATTGGCAAAAACATTCATAGTTAGGACTTACTTGCCATTATGTTGACCAATCATGAGAATTGCAAAAATGAATTCTTGCATTTAGAGTTTTTGACCACACCCATACTGCTGATAATATTTACAAATTAATGAAAATTATTTTTGAAGAATATTGTATTGAAAGTAAAATTTTTACAATTGGTTTTGATAACGCTGCAAATAATACTGCCGCCGTTCCACAATTAATTCAATTGTGTCAACCCTACTCTGGCGGGAGATTTTTTCATCAAAAATGTGTTTGCCATGTTTTAAATATATGTGTACAACATGATTTGCAAACACTTCAAGAATGGATTATACCAATTAGGGATGCCCTATACTTTTTGTGGAAACATCCTAGCACTATGAAACAATGAGCTAGGTATTGTAAATCTAACGGGAAACATCCAATTAGGTTTTCCCGTGATGTTCCAACTCGTTGGAACTCCACATATAAATTGCTTTGTGAAAGCTATGATTATAGAGAATTATTAGTTAGATTTATACAGCATAATGTTAGTAGCGTTAATTTATATGCTCATCATTGGGATGTTTGTACTAAAATTTGCATGCTTTTAAAAGTTTTTCAAGATGCAACTACCGCTTTATCCGGTATATATTATCCAACTTCACATTTATTTTTATGTGAAACCATTAATATTGTAGATGCACTTAATGAATGTGCACAAGTATTGGAACTATCTGCATGTGTTGCTGCAATAAGAGATAGATGGTTAAATTATTATAGGGACATTCCTTCGATTTATACTGTTGTTTCCGTTTTTGACCCTAGGTGTAAATTTGATAGTTTATATGAATATTTAACACTTTATTATCAAACTCTAGGGCTACACAACGTAGATATTAGTGCTTTATATAATAATGTTAGACAATTATTTTATTCAATGTATAATGAATACCGTTCTGTATACGGTCCCTCGCTGAACATTAATGTTCAGCAACCGACTGCAAGCGGAAGTAGTCATTCTCGTTCTCGCTTTCCCTCATTAAGGAAGATAGGGTCAAGTGTGTTGTCCAAAAAATCAAGGGCACAGGGGAGTGCTTCGTCTTCATCAACCTATGTTTTAGAGGTTGATCTTTACGTAAACACCTCTTTTGAGTTTTTGGATAGTGAAGACTTTAACATCCTACATTGGTGGAGGGAACATGAAACTAACTTTCCAATTTTGGCCCTCATTGCCAAGCAAATTTTTGGAACCCCTGTCTCGACCGTGGCAGTCGAACAGGAATTTAGTACAGGTGGCAATGTTCTCGACGAGAGACGGGCATTGCTTAGTCCTGACTCAATACAGATTCAGGTCTGTGTTGACGACTGGACCAAGGCCTCATACCGGCAGCAAAAATTGGATCTCGTGTCCGACGACAATGACTTTTTCGACACCAACGACGATACAACGGCTACCGAAGGAACAAGCGACGATTGATCACCTCCGGAACATAACAGGTAAAAGAACTACGTGAGCTTTGATTCCTCCTAGAGGATACGTAGGCAGCTTAATTGAGGTAAAATTAAGTGCAAGCCCTAATTTCTTAGTTATTTATTTATTTATTTTTTTAATTTTATAGTTTTATCATTTATGATATTATTATTATTGTAATAAATTTCTTGTTGAAGTTGAACAAATGAACCCTTTTATTTATATATTTAAATTTTTTTATTAATTAATTTATAAATTTTAATTAATTTTTGTAATTTTTTTTATTTTTCCGGAATTGTCGGTTTGGAATCAGTGGTTGAACTGCCGGTTCCAAAGAACCAGGGAGGAACCGAAACCGGAGGTTCCTCCCCGGTTCCAACCGGAACCGGAATCGAGACCTCCCCGGTCCCGGTTCCGGTTACTTAAAAAATTGAACCGGAACAGGCGGTTCGATTCAATTGGCCACGACTAGGAAGAGGGTATTAGAAGGGGGTCCATGGAACTTTGATAATACTTTATTGGTTTTAGAAATTCGGACGAGGTTGAGTGATTTTGCAGATATGGAATTTCGATGGGCTCCATTTTGGGTTCAAGTTCACAATATCCCATGATTTGTATGACGAAGAATGTTGGGATGCTTTTGTGGCGACTCCTAGGGCCGGTTAAAGAGTTAGACGTGAGTGCAACGGGTGATTGCTTTGAGAAATACTTACGTATTAGGATATTAGTTAACGCTATGAAACCTCTTCGACGAGCTCTAAAAGTTCGGTTAGATGGTGTGGAGCAAGAGAAAATTATGCTGCTTAAATATGAATGATTGTCAAAACATTGCTTTCGATATGGACTCCTTGGGCACCCCTTTTGGGAATACATTGATGCAACGGACAATGAGGTTTTTAATGACCCTAGTAAGCTGGAGTATGGGGATTGGATTTGGGTATCGAGTCCTACTAAGAGTCATCCGTCCTAGAATAATAAAAGAGGGCCGGAGGTGGTTTCACCCTCACCACCTGCTGTTGATATTGATGGTTTGGCGGCCAAAGATAAAAACTGCACTAAAGCAAGAGGTACAGATACTAATTCGCATGCAGATACCATGCATTAGGGGGGAGATACCAGTAAGAGTGCCACATCGGTGAAGTGTACAAGGGCAGCACAGTCAGATGGGAACTGCAGTGATAGGGCTGCTCATGGTAGACTTGATGAGGGGACAATAGGGAATCAGATGATTGAGAATTATTACATTGATAATACCGATCCAAAACGGCTATCTTTTGGCCAAGATTCTCGGGCTTTAATTGAAACAATATCTTCTCCTAATGATGAGGAATCAAGATTGGTGGAACTTGTTACTAGACTTAAGGATGCATAAGATAAGAAGACAGATGGGGTTTTAAAGATACAGGTCAACGAGGAGAATATTGAATTCAATGAATCTGTAGGGGTTGAGTCTATGGAAATGAGTGTGAGTGCTAAAGATACAATTAATATGGGCCAGATAAATTTAATGGGTTGTTCCAAAATGACTATCAGCTTATCATTTTTAGACCGTTCCATCTGGTCCACCTGAAAATCATAAAAATAAACATACTTTTAATTACATTTACACCCCTTCTAATCACAAAAATTTATATCCGGGATTTCGAATTATTAAATTTAAATATGTGGATATAAATTTTTGTGATTGGAAGGGGTGTAAATGTAATTAAAAGTATGTTTATTTTTATGATTTTCAGGTGGACCAGATGGAACGGTCTAAAAATGATGCAAGAAAAAGGAAAAGTGAAGCAGAGAGCATCGCGACCTGGTCACCGCGACCACAGGTCGCAATGGCTTGCTCGCGGTGGAAAATGAGATTTTTGGCAGTGAGCATCGCGACCAGTCACCGCGACTACAGGTCGCGATGAAAATGTCAATTTCTGGCAGTGAGCAACGCGACCACCAGCGCGACCTAGGTACCGCGAGGTGTGCTCGCGATGAAGGCGGTGCAAACGCTCCAGTGAGTACCGCGACCTGGTGGCGCGACCACAGGTCGTGACAGCCGAAAAATATAAAAAAAAAAATAGCTTCTCGCAGAAGCCAGAAAACACACAGAGCAGAGAGAAGAAAGGCAGAGAGCGAGAAAGAAAAGAAAGAGAAGAAAGAAGAGAAAAAAGAGAAAGAAGAAAGAAGAAGAAAGAGAGAGAAGAAGAAAAGGGGAAGGAAAGAGAAAAGGAAGTGTAGGAGGAAGAGAAAAGGGAAGGAAAAGGAAAAAGGAAATCGTGGAAACGCGATTCGTCGAAGGGAAACGGTATCCAGGTTGGTGTACACACGATTTCGAACTTATTTTGATAAAAAGTTTTGATTTAGTATGTTAAAAATATTGTTATGGATTTTATATATATTCGTATTGATTTGTGAATATATTCGTATTGCATTTTGTTTATATATATTGTTGAGTGATTGTGCCTTATTTTATTATTGTGAAAAGTTGAATAAAATTTTGTGTTTCAAAACCCTGATTTCCAGTTGTTGTTTGATTTTCTCATTTATGGATTTTGATTTAAAATAGTTTTCGTCGATCTCTGAAACCAAAGAATCGTTTTGTTATGAGTTTTAAAGGCCCTGATATATGTATAGGGATATTTGAATATAGGAGATTGATATGTCAATTGGGTGAATTTATAGCAGTACTGCACCGTAATGTCTCTGATCATTGATTACGGATACCATTTCTTCGTGAAATGGGAAACCGACTGTTTATATAGGGATACCATTTCCTCGTGAAATGGGAAACCGACTGTGAGAATACCCGGATACCATTTCTTCGTGAAATGGGAAACCGACTGTTTATATAGGGATACCATTTGATATGAAATGGGAAACCCGACTGTAAAACCCGTAATCTAGTCCTGTACACCCTGTTATGTGTATTACAGGCCAAATTTGGAATTTATGGGCGGAAAGTGTCTGGAAATAAAGAAATGATATTGAACTGAATTCCACAACGTTTTGACATATTGTATGTTTATAAAGGTTTAGTATTTGAGAAATGTTTGTTTTATACAGATATTTATATTTCTGAGCAATTCTGTTTATAAGCTTTACTGTCTAATTACATTTCTGAATTTCTGATTTACGAGATATTGTTTTAGCTATACTGTTTTATATTATATTGTCATTTATGTTAAGTGTACACCCACTAGGCAGTTTTGCTTAGCGCGTTAGTTTTGTTTCTAACGCGTAGGTACCAGGGATCCCGAAGAAGCTAAAGACTGAAGAGAGAGAGATATTTGCTGACAGAGTTCCAGAGTTATCACAGTTGGGTAGCTATATTGTTGTTATATGTATATATTCTGAAAGCATGCATATACGGAGGATTTGTAAATATGTTTCGTAATATGTTTTGTAATTATGTCCTGTAATTGATTATCTTATGATTTCTGTCTTTTGTTATTAGAATGATTGTAAATATTAAAGTCTGAATCGTTTTATTTTATAAACTGTGTTGGAAAGTCGCACTAAACGGCAGGGTGCGCAAATGTTTGAAATGATATTTGAAGTGTTTTGTGCATTGTTGGGATTTAGGATTTTATTTGAAAAACAGGTTTTGGAAAATCCGAAAAACAAACGGAACTCTGCCGAAATTTTTTTTTTTAAAAAAAAAAAAAATTTTATTGATTGGGCTCACTCAAAAATGATTGTTTTCAAAATAATAAACTCTATGGTTTTTCAATGCTTTGAAAATTTATTCTATGGGCTCACAATGATTTTGGAAATGTTTATGAATTTAGAAAGTTTTGAAAACCGGTAGCGCTCCCTGGGTCGATCCAGCCGGGTCGGGTCGGGGGGTGTTACAGTTTGAATGCCTGCATGCCCTTAAGCGAAAATATCGTCGTAATAAGGGTGCATTTACGTTAAAGCTGGACATGTCGAAGACGTATGATAAGGTTGATTGGGTATTTCTAGAAGCTATAATGCTCAAGCTTGGGTTTTTTGTTGCTTGGGTGGATAGAATTATGAAGTGTGTGAGGTCTGTATCCTTCTCGTATTTGATTATCGGGAAAGTGTTTTGTTTTATGAAACCTTTTACAGGTTTGCGACAAGGGGACCATTGTTTCCCTATCTTCTTTTAATCTGCGCGGAGAGGTTATCTCGTATGATTTATGCAGAGGAGAAGGGTGGGTCTATTTCGGGGTTTCAGTGTAGCCGTGGGGGTCCTAAGGTGATGCACTTGTTCTTTGCGGATGACAATCTGCTTTTTTCTAAAGCTTCTGTGGGCAATTGCCATACTCTGAAGATACTTTTAAATTGGTTTTCGGATGCTTCTGGGCAGATTGTCAATTATGATAAATCAAATGTGTGTTAACAAGGGGGTCTCGCAGCGGGACGGAGAGGTTTTGGCGGGTATTATTAGGGTTAAACTTGTGGCTTGCCATGAACGATACTTAGGGTAGCCTAATTTCGTTAGTCGCAACATAAGAAGCTTGTTCACTTCTATTAAGAAACATATTTGGGACAAAATTAAAGGGTGGCACCTTAAGATTTTTTCGGCCGGTGGTAAAGAGGTTTTATTGAAGGCGATGGTGCAATCTATTCCAACATATGCTATGTCATTGTTTAAGCTTCCGATTTTGCTTATTTCTGAAATTCATAGAATGTGCATGAAGTTCCGATGGGGTTCAAAGGTGGAGAATCAAAAGTTGCATTGGAGTGCATGAGAGGGGCTTTGCTTAAGTAAATTGGAGGGTGGTTTGGGTTTCCAGAATCTTTAGGTGTTTAATCGGGCCTTGTTAGCGAAACAATATTGGCGTATTATTACTTGTCCTTCTCTGTTGGCTGTTAGAATCCTTAAGGGTTGATATTTCCCTATGGGCAGCGTCGTGAAGGCTAACTATAAGAACGATAATTCTTTTCTTTGGAGAAGCTTTATTTGGGCTAGGGTATTTTAGAGGCGGGTTCCCGTTGGAGGATTGAAAACGGTCGCTTGGTGTTTATCTATCGTGATAGGTGTGTTTCTCGACCCTCTACTTTCAAACGGTCGCTAGGGGTATTCTTGGACTGCCAGGCTCATGGTTAGTTCCTGTTTTCCTTTATAGAATTTCCTTTTATTAAAAAAGAAAAAAAGAAGAAGGAACATTTATCTTATAGTATATAAGGATGCATTTAGAATTGATGTAGTTTGTGAATAAGTGTCATAAGATAGAATTTAAAATGTGTTTGATTAATTAAAAGTTGATTGTTTCTTACGTGACTTTTGAAAATGTAATATTAGAGAAGCAATTTAAGAATAATTAACCTTTTATTAAATTACCAAATATTTTTGAATCTTAAATAATGAAATAAATGATTATTTCATAATTTACAGTAATCAAAATACACTATAAGATATGTTGTAGGTATTAGTTAATTAATTGGCAATATTTTTTTTTTTTTTTTTGTGGTTGTATTCAACATCAAAGTTGCTTTTGGATGGGGAGATTTATCAAATATATTTAATATAATGTTAAATTAATATAAATTTAAAAATAATATAAAAATCAGTAGTTTTTATGTGAATTTATGTCAAATCCCAATATTTTCACAAACTTCTTGCTACTTTGTATTATCTCAATCTTGAGATTTTATGGTTACAACTTTCCATCACCTCTTCTAAGGTATAGCTTAATTACAGATGATAATGATTTTTTTTCTTTCGAATCATTGATATCTCTTACTTTTTGCCTCTAATAAATTATATAGGTGGTTTCTAATAAATTTCAGAATATAATTTTTTAATGAATTTGATGATAACTAGAATGTTATAACCTCAAACATTAATAATATGTAATATTTTATTAATGTTGATGATCGTACTTGTATAATCCCTCATGGGGATTATTTTGGGTTGGATGGTGGGAACTTCATAAGCTACCTACAAAGGAACGAACTTGTTAATTGGTTTGTCAACTACTATTCTCTAATGATTAAATTAGTTATATATATTCAACAAATTAAATACTTCACTACTCTCGATTTTATCAATTGTTAAATATATATATATATATATAAAATAAAAAAAACTTACATCTTACTTATCATTCCTCTTTTATGTGCGTATTTATCCTGTTATCATTTGATATTTCTATTGGTTAATCACCTATCGGTTTGATCAGTATCAATCATAGACCTTTCAGTGGCAAGTGTGCCACATATTATCATTAGATTTTAAAAAACCGTGTCACCATCGTACTGATCGGGGGATCATCAACAATTAATAATATTTTAGCTCCAAATTTGTTTATAGATTGAACCTATAGAAAAAGGTAAATAAGTAGGTTTGACCAATTTTGATCACTACAGTTATGTCTTATATTTATATAATGTAGATTGATTATTATAAAATTATATTAAATTAATTTTACAGAAAAATTAAATTATTTTAAAAAATTAAATTAATTAAATTAAATTTAGTTAAAAATTATTTTAAAGAAAATAAATATTTAAATATTACAAATAATATCTATAAAAGTATCCCTGAACACATAACTAATATATAATAAATGATGAATAATGTATGATTAGTCAAAGTGGATTCCATGTCCATATAAATTATATGACCATTTATTAATGGGAAAATGGTTAGAAATGACCTAAAAATTATTAAAAAAATTATTTTTAGTCATATAGGAAAAAATAATTTATAGGAAAAAATAATTACTTTTAGTCAATTGGAGAAAAAAATAACATAAACACCCTCAACCACCCACTGATTGAATAATTACAAAAAGACCCCGTGAAATTAAAAATTATAAAAAAAACCCATTTCACATTTTAACCTAGTTAAAACAAAAACACATTTTTATCTTCCTAATGCTGCGCCCACTCAACCCCATTTATATATTTTTTTTACCTTCTACGTCAGCAACTCTTTCATATTTTTTTTTTTGTCTTTTTCATTCAAATAAGTTACACACCTTTATTATGGATTTTTTAAGTTTTTTATTTTATTTGTATCAATAAAATCAAAACTTGAAAGGTTTGTTAGTAAAATGTAAGTTAGTGAAACGTTTGGTAATAATATTGGTTAGTGAAATATTGGTCACTGAAATGTTTGTTAATAAAGTATTGATTAGTGATGTAGGTTAGTGAAATATTGATTAGAGAAATGTAGGTTAGTGAAATGTAGGTTACTAAATGTATATTAATGAAATGTAAATTAGTGAAACGTTAGTTAGTGAAAAGTTTGTTAGTGAAATGTAGGTTAGTGAAATGTATGTTAGTGAACTATAGTCAGTGAAATGTAGGTTACTAAAATGTATGTTAGTGAAATGTAAATTATTAAAATATTGGTTAGTGAAATGTATGTTAGCGAAATGTATATTATTGAAATGTATGTTAGTGAAAATGTATGTTAGTGAAATAGTTAGTGAAATATTATCAGTGAAATTCACTTTTATTAATGTTTTTATGAAATGTTGCATCTTCTAAATTTTTGTCTCTTATTTTAGGAAATGAATACCCATAGGCTTCTACTAAATTATAACGAACAATGGAACTGTCTAGATTATGTTGGTGGTTCACCGGTTGGGGTACTGGTTTCTAAAAGGTTAAAACTTATAGGGTTGGTTGAGTTGATATATCGGAAGTTTAACATTGACAGCACACGATATAACATCATAAATTCATAAGGAAAACTATAGATTATGTGAATGGCAACTTGAAAACATGTTCGTTCTGGGCCCCGATCTTATATTGCAACTCAAACTTGGATGAAAATGGCAAGCTAAAAACAGTGAAAACAGTAGAACCCAATTGCTAAAAGTTAACAAGTAGAACAACTTTTTATTAGAAGCAAACAAATGGAAAATTCTCTCACTCAAAACAACAACTGCAACATTTATTTTCTTACAAGATCTTCAAACATCTAACACAATAACTAACTGTTGTTGACTTCTAAAAATGTCACTCATCTCTACTTCTTAAATAAGTTGTTGTAACTTCTCTAGTAATCAGCCCGGTATACATAACTGATTCGTCAAGCTTCAGAGCTCCCGGAATTCACCAATTTAGCTTCGCCGAAAAGTACTATAACAAGATAATTATAAATTCATATTAAGAACAGAAAAGGAGATCATATGATATGAATATTATTAGCTAAACATACAAATGATGTTTTACCTTTTCAATGAGGGAGAGATAGTACGGGTTGACCTCTTCAACATCTATCCGGACTTTACTCTTGTTGTAAAGGTCGTATTTACTGTGCAGGGAAAATTAGTTAAGAACAGACAGTAAGTACTTGGACTTACCAAAGATGCATATGAGAGTGCACTTGTAGAAAGCACCCTTAAGAAAAAGCACTTCCAAAAGCATTAGTTAGAAACACAAAGATATGCATAGCTAAATAAATTGGTTTCAAGTTAATTTTTAAACTTACTTGAATACTTGCAGCTATTTCAGATTCTCGACATCCTCTTCGTTCATCAAGTTCTTATATGCTTCTAATCGATGTAGTGCTACGATATCATGAAAGCATGAATATCACTGAACATTAACTCCAAACAGAAATATTTTTTGTGTTAACTTCAAAAATAAAGTGTATATGCTCTCTACTTACAATAGAACGGGTGATATCTTATGATGAAAAGGGCTGCATAAGGTAGAGTTGTCTTGTTCTCCTTGGCCACCTATTTAAATTTAGAGGCAAAAATTAGTGCTGATCATGCAAATTTGAGAAAGACTATTACATGTAATATTTCAAGTTTTGAAAACTTCATCAAGTACATGTAGTCGTCGTGCCCCCACGACATCATTACATTGTTCAATCTGCATCCTTCAGAGTAAACTCCATATTTACTGCTGTAAGCAGGGTTGCTGTAATCCGCATTTTCTTTGAAATACTGCAACACCAAGGAAATCTGAATCAAAATTTTGTTATGGCAAATAAGGAAGCTATTCAAAGTCAAAATATTAAAGGAAACTTAGTTAAGGACCTTGTGGTGGACGATTGACTCATCAAAAGCACAGCCAACAGGGAATGTATCACCTGTAATATAGACATGATCAGTACATACCGATATGGTAACATCAGTACTTTATTCCATGAAAGTTTAAATGTGACTCACTGACAACTGCCTATTGAGGAAACCCTCCAAAGCTAGGATGAAGCAGCACCTTACCAAGATCTGTAATCCATGAATTTTAACAAAGTTAACTAATAATCTACAACAACTAAAAACGTAGAAAACGTCAATGAAACTTATCCAGGAATATACAAAAATATGGAAGGAACATAAATAAAGAGTAAATGTAATGGTTAACCAAATTGGTAGTCCTAGATTGATCAAATACAGTTATTCAAGGAAAGTTTTTGAGATTGAAAAATTTACCTTACAATGGACAGATGACTATCGTGAACTTTCGAAATTGCGCGAGAACAGAACCGAGAGAGAGAGGACACAACCGAGAACAGAATCGAAACTGAATCGATTTTTTCCTCTTTTCGAAACTGAACCGAAATCGCGCGAGAACACAACCGCGAGAGAAAATCATTGCAATATTAATTCATTGCAATATGAAAATGGTGGTCCAACTTGTATTAAAAAAAGCCTGTGAAGTTTGGCCATACTTAATTGTCAACACACCTTACCAATGAGAATTATCCTCCTTAATTGTCGGACCAGCATGTGCTTAGAGAAAATGAAGTGTCATAGGAAAAGTCTTTGGTATCTATGGTATCACCAATTACTTCTTCAAAGCGTAAATTGATAAACGAATATGCAGTGATAATGATGATTATTTCATTTACAACATGTCATATAAATTAAATTGTTATATTACAATTTAGGATATGAGTTGGAATGTCTCAAGTTTCTCTTTTAATTTTACAATATAAATTTCAATGTAATACTTTTATAGATACAATTCTTTATTCTAACTATTGTAGAAAACATTTCAATATATTTTTGACACAAACAAGTCTCGAATTCAAAACTTGACTACTAATTAAAAAACATTTTGTAATTGAAAAAAATACAATAGTAGAGAATTCTTTTTTTTTTTTTTGAGATCTAACACATTACGGGTCAGGAAAACACCCACAATCCACAGTAATTGGGTAGCTTTCCAGTCAAGTCTTGCCTCGCTAAAAGGCTTCCGTGAAGTTAAGCCGTTTCTTATAACTGGAAATCTGAGTAGAAATTTTTTTTTTTTTTTAAAACGAAACTACTTTATTAAAATTTTGTCAGAGTCTCCTCTGTTTTTTTAAGATTACCAAATCTTAGAGACTTGCATAAAAACTTGAACACTTCTATAAAATTTCAAATCTCAACTACTATGGATCTCTGGTCCATCTCAACAAATCACAACTCAAATAGTTAATTTATCAGAATAAATGATTATCAAAAATAGATGAATCAAATTTTTAAATAAAATACTTATGCATTTAAAACAATATCAAAATACAAACTTAATAACTAAAACATTATATATGCTTGTAAAACAGTCACAACATCCTCTGACTAATCCCGCTGATCTTCGGCGTCCCTGCAATGTCTGCACCAGTACTTGGGAGGTTGATTTAAAAACATAAAGAAAAACTAGAGTGAGTTAAAGGAGCTCAGTGAGTGTTATAAATTTCTAAATTAACTTTAATCCTTTTTCTAATAACCTCCTCGAAATCTGAAAGGAATATTAATCCGTTTCTAATAAATTAACTTGAGAAAATAACTAAAATCTATTTATTGAACGTCATATACTGGAATTTCAAAATAATAATTCTTTTACTAATTCTGAAAAACTGTACTAAACAATTTACCTAATAATAAAAATCTCTCTATTTCCTTGAAAACTGAACTGAAATATATTTCATAAAACTATACTAAAATCTCTTTTATAAAATCTATTCTGGAATCTAATTTTGAAAACTAGAAAGCTGAGAATATATATACATATATTTTCACTTTACTAGAAGAAACAGAGAAGCTGAATATATATATATATATATATATATATATATATATATATATACTTTATTAGAAACTGAAAAGCTGAAAATATATTTTTTCTGAAAAACTGATAAGCTGAAATAATGTACTTTTCTGACAACTAAAAAGCTAAAAGAATATACTTTACTAAAAATACTTTTCTGATAAAACTTCTCTGATTAAAATTTTCTAATAATATAGTTTTCTGATAATACTATTCTGATAAAATACTTTTCTGATAAAATGCTTTTCTGATAAAATATTCTGATAATAAACTTTTGTGAAAACTTATTTTGTCTTCTGATAACAATGTACTAAAATCAATAATAATCTGCTTTCTGAATACTGTACTGAAATATGTTTTTTCTGAAAATCTAGTCAAACCTAACGTACAAAAGCTCTTTAATAAATACTAAAACATAAACAAGGTATATATTAAATTATTTCTGTAAATTTAATATTTTGTATTGAAAATCTGAAAAATATTTCTGGCTTGGCTTCTGTATCTGAAAACTCCCAATGGACCTCTAAGCTGACTCACAGGTCGACTAACTGGTGTCGTACCATATGAGTGGGTCACAGGGCCACTAACTGATGCCATCCACTGTGACATCTGATATAAGGGTCACGAGGTGACTAACTGACGCCGCTTAACGTGACATCTGAAATAAGACATCTCACTATTTATGTGCAGAATGCTGCGTCGCATACATATAGCGGGACAACACCCCAATGTATGGGCGACTGACAGACTCGACAGACTCAACCCCCCTGAACTTAGCGGATTATCCCCCCTTAACTTGCCACACACAAATGGGGTGTACCGGCCGTGTCGAACTGCTGAAAATCTGATAACTAATCCGAAGGGTAATCCATGGGTTTGAAAACTATTTTCTTTACTTTGAAAACTAACTTTTAATCAAAAGTATGGGATATACATAAAACATATTTTTTTAAAATGAATATAAATTCTAAATTTATGAGATATAAAAATACTTTTAATTAAAATATACTTGAACATAAATTATATTTAAATTATAAAACATATATACAAGTAAATGAACGTATATTTAAAGTTATAAACAATTAAAATAAATTGGAAAACATTCTAAAATATATTTTAACTAAAGGTATAATTTTTCACCAACTTGAATAAAAATATTAACTTGTTAAACTTTAGATAAAACATATTAATAAAATAAAATATACTTTACTTTAAAATAATTTTATACTCACCGATTTCTGGTTTTCTCTAGGGTTGGTGCTCTGGTTCCTACGTTTCATTACATTTCTTGCATTTCCGCATAATTCATTTCCTCCCATATTATGGAGATTTCACCCTAAAGTAATATATTTCCAAATAAATCAGTAATATAAATACCATCAACTTATTCAAAAAACTCAATTAACACATTCTATTTGCTGAAATCATGTCTCTATAATTATATATTCCTTGAATCATTCAATTTTTCTTAAATTGAATCTCATACCACACAATCCACCATACTTTCTTGGATTTCTAAACATCAATTTGTATCAAATCACACAAATACAATTTCTAATACTTAATTACTAATAAATCGAATTCTCTACACTATCAACTTCAATTTCTACACAATTTCTCATATTAATCTTCATCGATTTAACTTAAGTGAATTTCCTTCACTTAACAACATCAAATTCAATCTCATCAAACTTTATTAAACTAATTATAACTTCAATTTCAAATTATATTCAAAAATTTCCAAAATTAGTGATTCAATTTTATTCTAAACAATTTCTACAACTCTTATCAACCACCAAACACAACATCACAACAAAACTCATAATACAATTCACTAATTTGAGAGCTATTTTGATTTCTTACACAATAAATTCAATCCATACTATCAATTAACTCAAAAATACTCCAATTACACAAATAACATCTCAATTTAACAATCCAAACTTGAAATCATAAAACCCCCAAATCTTTACCTTACTAGTTTTCTTGATTTTCATTTTAATCAATTCAATTCAAACTAATTTCAAACAAAACACCACAAAAATTCAATCAAATACTAAAATCAATACAACCCATCATTTTCTTTACTTCCATCAATCAATTTTCACCTTATATTCAACAATCAAAATTTCAACACAATTCAATACTTAATCAATTAAACATGAAAATTATAATATCATCAAAACTCCAAATCAATTCAACTTCATAAATCACTCACCCAAATTCCTCTTGGTTTTCCTCTTCTTACTCTTCCTCCCCTTTTTCTTGCTGGACCGAACCTCTCCTCTTTTTCTTTCGCTTTTCTTTTTTCTTTTTCTTCTTTTTCTTTTCTTCTTCTTCTCCCTCACGGTCTGCTTTGTTCTCTCCCGCGACCAGTTACTCTCTCTCTTCTCTTTCTTCTTCTTTCTCTCTTTTGCTGGCCGAGCTTTCTTCTCTCTTTTGTTTTCTCCTTTGGCTGGTTCTGTCTCTGTTTTCTTCTTCTTTCTCCTTCGACCGAACCTCCTTCTTCTCCTCTCTCTCTTCCTCTTCGACCGGAGCTTCTTCTCCTTGGCCGACCAGTTCTCCTTTCTTTCTTCCTTCTTCTTCTCTTCCTTCTCCGGCCGCTGCTCTCTTCTTCTTCGGCTGGGCGTGCTTCTCCTTTTCTTCTTCTTCTCCTTCTCTCTCTCTCTCTCTCTCGAATTTTCTAGTGGTCTGCTCCTTTGCTTTGGCCAGTCAACACTTTTAATTTAAGTTGCATTTGCATTTCATTTCACTTAATGCATTTCATTTGATTTCAATTTCATTTGTATTTCATTTCATCTTCATTTAATTTCATCCTCATTTGATTTACATTTCATTTTATTTCACTTTCATTTCCTATCATAAATTCTCTTTTATTTAATCTTAAATTTACCTAAACAATTGCCCTTAAACTATCTTAAATTTTACAAAAGTGTCATTGGTTAGAGATGATAAAATTTGATTGGTTAATCTCTAATGGTTAGTTGGATTTCAATCCAATCCATAAAAATATACTAACTCTTTTTCCATAAAAATCCATTTACTTTTAAAACACCAATCAAATTACAATACTTAATTTACTTTTCCTTTATATATATATATATATATATATATATATATATATATATATATATATATTAACTTCAATATATATTCTTAATACTCCAATTTATGGAAATCCTTACTATATTCTCCAAAACTTATAATTTAAATTTCTTATATACTTTATGGAATCTTATTAATCATCTGAAACCATTCCAAATATTTTCTAAGTCTCTGATACCCTTTTTCGAAAATCTCCGGATCCATCCAATAGATTCCATTATAGCACCCTTAATACTTTAAACATTCAATTTACTCATAATAAAGGCTCATTTATTTACTTGTGTACTGTACAATAAATTCTAAAAGAATAAATTATAATATTTGTACATGTATAGTACATACTATTGGGAGGGTGTATTACAAATTGTGCTTACCGGAATCTACGGAGATTAAGCCCTTATTAGTACGGTTCGGACATCTATTTCCATAGTTGAAGCTGCCTACTCCCAACATTGTGAGCCATATACTCCTAATACGGGAGATATTTACCTATACTTATTGGGTTTTTATAAGCGATGTTGAGATAATATGTACATAATAAAGTTTGAACCTTGATAGCTTGAAAAAGCTTGTAAGGCTCCAACCACCAAAACAAGTTGATATAGTCATTTTACTGAATCCTTACTCCAACTTCGTTAATGATTTACTCAATACTTGAACATCATGGAGGTTCCATTCAGATAAGGTCACTTTTATATGTTATCCTCACCATAAATAAAGTTGTTTGCTTAGAAGTCAATGAATTCCTCCTAATTGAAGAGAATAAGTTTTACGAAAAATATAAATTTATTGATAGGACCGTTTTAACAGTGCTTTCTCATTACTCCTTAAATTTATGTTTTATGAAAAACTTAAATTTAATAGTGCTTCCCAGAAACTATTACAACCAAAAGACAAAGCTTTCCTAGGAACAACATGAGCCATATTGCAGCTTCTACACACATGAGAAATAGAAATAATATTTATAAAAGCAATCCTAAACTTAATTTCTTGGATGACCACCCCTACTTGCGCTTTGGAGAAGATCAAATCATTGTAGAGGTTTACCACATTCAAAGAATCTGATTCAATCAACAAAGGAAAGATGTGAAATGAAACCAGCAGCCCTATCCCATAAATTCTCAACAGACAATGACTTACCACTATGAGAAACAACATTTCTATTACCCCAAATCAACCAAGCTACAACCACTAATTACTCAATAAAACCCCTTTCAACCGCAGCTAAAACCCATAAAAATATGGCTACAAAGTCCCCTCCCTTAGGGCTAGATAAAACATAAAACTTTCGACAATCCTTCCAAAAATGGGCAGCATGCACACAACTCCATAACACATGATCTACCAACTCAACAGCAGCCCCACAGAAACCACAAGAAGGATAAATAATAATACCTCTTTAAAATAAAAGAGCTCTAGTTGGAAGAATACCTTTGCACGCTTTACAGTAAAAAATTTCACGTTACTAGGAAGGTTCATCGCCCAAATTTGTTTCCAAATTTGTAAAGGCCCTGAAGAGCAAGAAGACCATCCTTATTCTTAAAGGATAAAGCTAGCTGATACGCACTCTTAACTGAGAATTCTCCCATTTTGTCATAATGCCAAAGAAGCGAATCCTGCAAAGGAAAAATGCTCAAAGGAATGGTAAGGATCAGGTCAGCCTCCTCTTGCCAAAAATACCTTCTAACCAGCCCTTCATGCCATCTTTCTAGGCCTGCTAAGAGAGCTGAAATAGAAACACCATCTGGAAGGGTTTTAGGGGAAAGAACTTTGAAAGAAAAATCTCTAGAAAGCCAATTATCATCATAGACCGCAACTCTTTTTTCGTTCTCAATCCATAATCTAATACCCATCTTTAAAACCTCTCTCCCCCATAATAAACTTCTCCACAAGTAAGATGGTCTCGCACCTAACTCACAATATAAAAAGAAGGTATTAGGGAAACACCTAACTTTAAGAACTTTTTCTATAAGAGAATTAGGGTCTCTTAAAATCCTCCAACCTTGTTTTGCCAACATAGCTTGGTTGAAGGCCTCCATTGCTCTAAAACCCATACCTCCACACTCCTTAGGCTGACACATCTTTTCCCAAGACATCCAATGAACTTTCTTTTTATTGCCATTAAAACTCCACCAAAAATCTGCATATAAACCCTGCAATTAAGCCAATAAAGAGGAAGAAAGGTGGAAACAATTCATAGCATACGTGGGGACAGCTTATGCCGCCAACTTGACCAACACTTTGCGACCCCCACGCAAAAAAAGTTTATGCTTCCACCCTTGTAATTTCCGCCACACTCTGTCCTTAATAGACCTAAAAACCTTCATTTTATTCTTGCTAATTATAGAGGGGAGGCTCAAGTACATATCATGGCAAGAGACCACCTCAATGTTAAAAATCCTTTTGTTATTGTCTCTAACATCAGCCGAGGTATTAGGGTTAAATGAGAGGGCTGACTTCTCAAAATTAATAGCTTGTCCCGAAGCTAATTCATATCTATGAAAAAAAACTCCTTTAAGACCATGCACTCTCCCACCAAGGCTTTGATGAAAGTCAAACTATCATCAACAAAAAGCAAATGAGAAATCGAAGGGGTTCCTCTAGGAACCTTAATCCCATAGAGAGTACTACCCAAATCTGCTTGATGAGGCATAACTGAAAGTCCTTCAACACATAATAAGAAAAGGTAAGGTAAAAGGGGACACGCTTGCCTCAGCCCTCTACTAAGAATCACTTTACCTATCACCTCCCCATTAATAAAAAATGAATAAGATGCAGATTTGAGACAACTCATCACCCTATTAATCCACCCCTCCTCAAACCAAAGCCTCTCCATCATACCCATAATGAACCCACATTCCACCCTACCGTATGCTTTGCTCATATCGAATTTAACTGTAACACCCCTTAACCCGACCCGCCTGGATCAATCCAAAGAGCGCTACCTGGTTTTCAAACTTTTCTAAATTCTGTTTATAAATTGAAATTTTTGAAAAACCAAATAATTTGCATTTTAAAATCCTTTAAAGTGAGCCCATCAAAACTATTTGAAAAATTTTGCCAGAGTTTCCTCTATTTTTCTGACTTTCTAGAAATCTTGTTTTCGATAAAAACGCAAATAGTATAATATCAACACTTCAAAAGCCATTTCTCAATCATATGCGCACTCTGCCATATAGTGCGACTTTCCAAACATTTCCAAATGAAATAATACATAATCAATATTTACAAACTTTTAAAAAAAAAACATAAACCATTAAACAAATATTTACAAAACTTATATATATATATATATATATATATATATATATATGACAAATTTACAAACTTCTGTATATGCACGCTTAACTAAATGATATACAAATAAAGTTTAAATATAACTACCCAAAAGTATGGTGACTCTGAACCTCTGTCTGCAGCTACCTTCTCTTTAGTTTTTTTCTCCGCTGGTATCCCTATTATCTACGCGTGATAAAATCAACGCGCTAAGCATATCGCTTAGTGGGTGTTCACTAAATTTATTTATCGAAATCACAAAATAAATTTCAAAATAAGATTTCATAATACTGTCATATAAAAACATATCATGATTCCACTCAATCAATGAAATAAATCATACGAAATCAATTTCTAAGTTCGTTTATAAACATTTTATTCAATTCATTTCAATCCTGACCCTTTGGTATACTCAACATAATTTTCTGGACTGGAATATGGGTCGTTTGACATCGACCACTCGGTAGCTGCCTGTCGAACATAACTCCCAACCCTAGAACCGGCACTTGGAGCCTGCTCCATCCAAGGGTGGTACGTATAACTCCCTACCTTAGAACCGGGTACTCGGTATCCTTAGGGAGGTAGATAATATCAATATCATAACTCCCTACCCCAGGACTAATCCTTAGGGAGGTACGTAATATCAAAATCAATATCAATATCGGTGCAGTACTGCTGAAATAACCCAGCTGGTATACCAACCTTCTATATCCATTTTCTATGTTCAAGTATCCTAGGGCCATTACACAATACAAAATTTTCCAATTTTTATATCAATTCATTGTATTCATTTCAAAATCAACAACTGTAATTTACAAATCTAAATTAAAGTCAACAAATATAATTTTCAAACAACATTAGTGTATTTGACTTCTTAGAAATTATATGATTGTTTCATACGATATTCTGTAATAATTTATTTCAACATAATCGTGATAATCGAAATACGATTAAATCAAAATATTCAAATAAAGAAACATATGAACATATACTCACCAAAATATTCAAAAATTTCAGATTCAAATTAAAACACATATTAAGTTCATAAATATTTTATAAATGAGTGTACACCAACCTGGATACCGTTTTTACGAACTTTTCTTTTCTAGATTTCCTTTTTTTTTCCTTCTCCTATCTTCTTTTCTTTTTCTCCCTCCTCTTTTTCTTCTCCTTCTCCTTTCTTCTTCCTTTCTTCTTCTTCCTCTTCTCTTCTTCTTCTTTCTCTTCTCTTCTTCTTCTTCTTCTTTCTCTTCTCTTCTTCTTCTTCTTTTCTCTCTCTTCTTCTTTCTCTTTCTTCTTCTTTCTTTCTCTTCTTCTTCTTTTCTCTTTTTCTTTCTCTCGGTCTATTTCTCTCTATTTCTGTTTTCTCTTGCTTCTTCGTGAAGTTTCCCACCGCCATTTATTTTTTTTTATATATAAAATTTTGGTCATCGCGACCGATCCTTGCGACCTGTGGTCGCGCCACCTGGTCGCGGTGCTCACTGGAGTATTTTTACGGCCTTCATCGCGATCAGCCATCACAGTGTCTGGTCGCGATGTTGGTCGCGATGCTCACTGCCCAAAATCAGCATTTTCACCGCGAGCTGCTCATCGCGATCCCTGGTCGCGGTGCTCATTGCCTAAAATTATTATTTTCACCGCGAGCTATTCATCGCGATCTGTGGTCGCAGTAGCTGGTCGCGGTGCTCACTGCCAGTTTTTTCCTTCATGCATTCTTTTTGGACTGTTCCACCTGGTCCACTTGTATACCTAAACATTAATCCAAATAAACCCATTACATTATTTTCACATAATTAACAACAATTATAGGTGTAGTAGCCAAAATATGTCTGGCCCAAGGTATGGTCCAAAGACAAAGCCCATAGCCCAAAGTGGGACTACACTCATGAAGTACAACGACGTATCAGCTCGAAGACCAAGTCGCACGACATGGAGCGATAGTGTAGTAACGACGACGTATCAGTTCGAAGACCATGTCGCACGACATGAAGCGCTCGTCTAGTATGACGACGTACCAGTTCGAAGACTATATCGCACGACATGGAGCATTCGTGTAAGTAAGACGACGTACCAGTTCGAAGACATTGTCGCACGACATGTACCCTTATGTAGTACGACATAGTATCTCCGTCGCTCCGAGGGAGACCAGATTGACAAGAAACCTACATGTCGTACGACATAGTATCTCCGTCGCTCCGAGGGAGACCAGATTGTGATCTACTTTGAAACGGGTCCTACAAAGTCATAATGACACTTGATGGCAGCCCGATCAAAAGAAGCACCCAGATGCTTTCTTAGTGGAAGACAGAGAAGAGAGAATGATGAGATCCCTCAAAAGGAAGAAGCATCAGTCTCCTATAAAGAGGAAGATAATCCCTCATAAGAAGGGACGACCGAAAAACTGAGATCAAGAGATTACTAAGAAAAAGCCACACCCTACGGCCATTGTTGAACTTCTCCGATCACCCTCCGACCTTACACCTCCTTTGATCAGAAAAACCCCAACTGTGAAGATAGCAGGAAGTATTCCTTACTCATCTCCATTTACAAACATTACACTTTTACTAGCACTCGCTAACTTGACCGTCGGAGTGACTTTGGCCGGCACCACCCTGGTGTCCCAGACGTCCTGCGAGTCACGTGCGTTCTGTCTTTGCAGGTTGTAGTGCCCCGTGTCCCCGAGCGATTTTTGAGGACTACAATTTGGCGCCCACCGTGGGGCCCGACAATCTCTAAGCAAGCAAAGGTAGAACGCGGCAACTCCGACTATGTCATCTGACGATTTTCATCACGACGCGATGGAGGTTAGGGTATAACTCCTCATATCCCAGATGCAAGAGAATACCCAAAGGCTCCAAGCACTCGAACAAGAGAATCAACGAGTGTTGGCAGAGAACCAAGAATTGCAAAATAGGATCAATTCGCTCACTGTCGTACGACCATTTGGAGACGCTTCAGCGTCCCAACCCTTGCCATTCAAGCAAGCCGCTCACACTACTTATTACGCGCCAGTCCTCCCGGACGAACAAGGTACTACCGCGAGAGACCTTGATCCAACCCACGTAGGCTCAGAGCCCAACATTCGGGTTATGAATGGACCTCATATCGTCGCACGACATACGGCAGAGAACATACCAAATGGGATGGGAGGACATCGATCAGACGACATGGCCAGAGCTACACAAGGAGTGCCGCCTATATCCACCCCCAATGGCAATGTCGGCTCAACCCAACCAACCATCCCGCTACAAGGAACGCCATCCGGCCCTTCGCATTCAGCGCCGTCAAACCCGAACCAAGTGAGTACCGAGCCGACCTTGGCCAACCGAGACTTGGCACGAAGGTTCACAGAGATGGAAGCACTCATCCAACGCATTCCGGGAATGCCCACTCCTATAAAGAAAAGTGCGGCCAATAGTTTTACCGACTCTCCCTTCGTCGACACAATAGCATTGGTGGAGATGCCAAGGAAGTTCAACTTTCCAGGTATGAAGCAGTACGACGGATCCCGACGACCACATTGCGCAGTATCGACAACGGATGTTCATAGCCGCCATCCCGCGTGACCTTAGGGAAGCATGTATGTGCAAAGGTTTCGGTTCGAGCCTCGTAGGACCTGCCCTACAATGGTACACCAACCTTCCCAATGTTTCCATAAACTCTTTTGCTCAACTCACTGACACCTTCGTAGAGCAGTTCGCTAGTAGTCGGAAGTTAGAAAAACAATCCGATGACCTTTATGCAATCAGCCAAAGGAGGAATGAACGCCTACGTGACTTTGTTGGCCGTTTCAACCATGAAAAAGTGTCCATCCCTCATTGCAACCAGGCGACAGCCATATCAGCCTTCCGCAAGGGTCTGCTCTATGATTCCGACCTATACAAGGAGCTCGCCAAGTACCATTATAAAACTATGGAATACGTCCTAGCCAAGGCATGGGCACAGATAAAATGGGAAGAAGACGAAGTAAACTACAAACCTAGTAGAGCGAACTACAAGGAAGATAAGTCGGAGAGGATGGTCGAACCACGAATCATCAACCGACGTAGCGGGCCATACCCAACAATACCCCGAAGGGACGGCCATATGAGGTACGAGCGACGGCGCGACGACAGACCACCAAGGCCGTTCATCCGGCCAAAGAATATAACGCCAGAATATAATTTGAACATCAGGTCGGCAGAGGTAGTCGCCATACTCAAAGGAATGGGTAGATCAGTTCGATGGCCAGACAAGATGATGAGCCCGCCAGATCAAAGAGACAACTCCAAATGGTGCGAATTTCACGGCGACCACGGCCATCGAACTGAACATTGTGTGGCACTACGATTGGAAGTGGCCGAACTACTCAAGAAGGGTCACCTTAAAGAATTCCTGACTGACAGGGGTAAACAGACTTTTGTGAACAAAGACAGGTCGCACGACATTGTTTCAATCCCTCCACCAGAGCCTCCCAAACACGAGAGGACCGTAAATGTCATCTCTGGCGGATCAGAAGTAAATGGAGTAACCTACTCGGAGGCGAAGCACCACTCGCGGCAAGCCGGTCGTACGGACGTCCAACGAACTCGTACGGCAGATCCTACATATAACTACCCAATCAGTTTCAGCAGCGATGAGCATATGGATTTATTCAATCCCCACCACGACGCACTAGTCATCTCACTGACGGTGGCCAATTGTTTAATCAGACGGATCCTAGTGGACAATGGAAGCTCAACCAATGTACTTTTCCTCGGCGCACTAAAAGAGATGCACATCGATGAATGTAACATCGTACGTTGCTCCACAATCCTTGTAGGATTTAGTGGAGAACACAAGAACACTCTGGGAGAGATCACTCTTCCCGTTTACGAGGAAGGTGTCAACTTGAACACTCGTTTCCTCATCTTGGACTGTCCGTCGTCCTACAACATAATCATGGGTCGCCCATGGATTCATGATATGAGGGCAGTCCCCTCAACATATCATCAGGTCATCCGTTTCCCTACCAAGTGGGGAGTCCACGAGATCCGAGGGTAGCAAAAGATCTCGCGCGACTGCTACCAGAACACTCTAAAAAACAGGCCGTCCGACTTATAGCAATTACAGAGCGAAAGTACCCCCACCAATAAAGATGGACCAGATATGGAAGAACTCGACGAAGTGTCCATACATCAAAATTTCCCAGACCACAAAGTTAGTATCGGATCCCGCCTTCCGCAAAATATCCGGGCAGAGCTACTCAGCTTCTTGACAGCACGACACGACAGCTTCGCATGGTCGCACGCAGACATGATCGGCATTAGCCCAGAAGTCCTAGTGCATAGGTTGCAAGTCGACCCGAATCATCCACCTGTGAAACAAAAAAGAAGGAAGTTCGCGCCCGAGCGCAACAAAGTTATAAATGAAGAAATCCAAAAGCTAATCGACATTGGCTCAGTGAGAGAAGTAAATTACCCAGAGTGGCTCGCAAACGTAGTAGTAGTGAAGAAAAAGAATGGGAAGTGGCGAGTGTGCATCGACTTCACAGACCTCAACAAGGCTTGCCCAAAAGATTCCTTCCCTCTTCCACACATCGACATGATGGTGGACGCTACAGCAGGCCACGAACTATTAAGCTTCATGGATGCATTCTCCGGTTACAACCAAATCCTTATACATCCGGACGACCAAGAGAAGACTTCCTTCATCACGGAGCGCGGCATTTTTTGCTACAAAGTGATGCCGTTCGGCCTCAAGAACGCTGGGGCAACCTACCAAAGATTAGTCAACAAAATGTTCGCAACCATGCTTGGACAGACTATGGAGGTCTATATCGACGACATGCTGGTAAAATCATTAGTAGCAGACCAACACCTCGACCACCTCCGGCAGTCGTTCGACATCATCGACAAGTATGGGATGAAGCTTAATCCAACCAAATGTTCCTTCGGAGTTTCATCAGGGAAGTTCCTTGGCTATTTAGTAACCAAGAGGGGCGTCGAGGCCAACCCGGATCAACTCCGATCTGTCATGGATCTAAGGTCCCCCAAAAGCATCAAAGACGTACAAAAGCTAACCGGACGGCTCGCGGCCCTCAACCGATTCATTTCAAAGTCGTCCGAAAAATGTAAGCCTTTCTTTGATGCTCTAAGAAAGAGCAAGTCATTTGATTAGAATCAAACAAGCGAGGACGCCTTCCAAAATATAAAAAGGTATCTAGCAAACCCGCCTCTCTTGTCCAAGCCTAAGGAAGGAGAGACCCTCCTGCTCTACCTCGCTGTATCCAAAACGGCCATTAGCGCGGTACTAATAAGGGAGGAGGATGGCAAACAACTCCCCGTATACTACATCAGCAAGACCCTACTCGACGCAGAGACAAGGTACACCCAACTTGAGAAATTAGCCCTCGCACTAGTCACAGCCGCAAGGAAATTAAGGCCGTACTTCCAATGCCACACTATTAGTGTACTCACTGCATTCCCCTTGAAAAGTGTCCTACATAAACCCGAACTATCCGGCCGTCTAGTGAAATGGGTCGTGGAGCTGAGCGAGTACGACGTCAACTACCAACATCGCAAGGCGATCAAGTCGCAAGTATTGGCGGATTTCATAGCAGACTTCACGTTCGGGATTCTACAACGAGCGGAGGAAGAACTTTGCACCATGTCGCACGACACACCAAGGGATGAGTGGAGTTTAGCAGCTGACGGATCAAGTAACGCTAGAGGCAGCGGGCTAGGAATAGTACTTGCCTCCCCTGCGGGGTACATCGTCGAGAGGTCCATCCGATGTGGATTCAAGACCACCAACAACGAAGCCGAGTACGAAGCCCTCATAGCCGGGCTCACCTTGGCAAAGGACTTACGCGTCGAGCGAATAAAGGTACGCAGTGACTCCCAATTAATTGTGAAACAATTGCAAGGGTTCTATCAAGCTCGGGACTTGAAAATGTCGGCCTACTTGACCTTGGCAAAAGAGCTACAAGCTTCATTCGAGTCATTCGACATCGAGCAAATACCAAGATCCGAAAACGTACATGCTGATGCACTCGCCAATCTTGGGTCCGCACTAGATACCGCGATTGAACGAACCATCCCCATGGTGTTTGTCCAATGGCCAGCTGTATGGAAGCCAACAAAGCTCGAAATCAAACCAATTTCGGACGAGCCAACTTGGGTCACCCCGATCTATGACTACTTGAGGGACGACGCCCTCCCATCTGACAAAGTAGAAGCACGAAGAATTAAGATCAAGGCCGCCCGATTTTCTATAATAGAGGGTCAACTTTACAAGCGATCCTACTCTGGGCCCTACCTCAAATGTATCGACCCAGTCGAAGCTCAGCAAGTACTCAAGGACTTACACGAGGGGCAATGCGGGAATCACTCGGCCGGAAGAAGCCTAGCCAATAGAGCAATCACAGCCGGGTACTACTGGCCCACAATGCGGTCCGAGTCGCACGACCTCGTCACAAGGTGAGACCCGTGCCAACGCTTTGCCCACGTTTCACATCAACACCCGGAAAGACTCCACCCCATTTCAGCACCATGGCCCTTCATGAAGTGGGGCATGGACATAGTAGGGAAGTTGCCCATCGCTACCGGGGGCAAGGTCTACATGCTAGCCGTGACCGACTACTTTATAAAGTGGGTCGAAGCCGAGTCATACGTGAGAATCAAAGACTCTGAGGTCAAAAGCTTCATTTGGAAGAATGTCATATGCCGCTACGGAGTTCCAAAGGAAATAGTCACCGACAATGGCTCACAATTCATTTCGTACGATTTCCAAGACTTCTGCGACAAATGGAGCATCAAACTAAGTTATTCAAGCCCAAGATACCCTCAAGCTAACGGACAAGCAGAATCCACCAACAAGACAATAATGTCCACCCTCAAGAAGGGACTCGACCAATACAAGGGGAAATGGGCCGACGAATTACAAGGTGTGCTGTGGTCTTACCGTACGACGGTCAGGACGTCAACAGGCGAAACACCATTCTCTCTATCTTACGGCTCAGAGGCCGTCATAGCAACAGAGGCTGACTACCCTTCTTATAGGATACGACACGCAACAGAAGAAGCAAACAATAGAGAGTTGCTGAACGAACTTGACACAATCGATGAGCGTCGCGACAAGGCCGCAATCAGATTGGCCGTATACCAACAACGAGTCGCCCGCCATTATAACAGAAGCATTCGTCTCAAGTCATTCCGTATTGGAGATTGGGTTCTTCGCCGCGTCTTCCAAAATACAAAGGAAAAAGGAGCAGGCAAACTCGGTCCTACGTGGGAAGGACCATATCAAATCACCAATGTATTTGGACATGGAGCCTATAAACTACGATGTACAGATGGCATGGAGATCGGCAACAGCTGGAACGCGTGCCATCTAAAACAATATCAGTTTTAAAAATATATATATACATATATCTATCTATATATTTCGAACTTTGTCACTCTACAACATTTTTACGCAGGTCAGCATTGCAAAGACTATCTTCACTACATTCTTACTCAAAGTTGTAGTGTGCAACTGAGCAGTTACATACTCCAACTGGGGCAATTCAATACCATAAACAAACAGTCACACGACCCGCATTCAAGGTCATGGATCGCGACCGACATTCACGGTCTCCATCTCCTTACGATCACATGACCGCATTCAAGGTCATGGACTCTCCATCTTCAAAACGATCACATGACCCGCATTCAAGGTCATGGACTCCCTATCTCCAAACAGTCACATGACCCGCACTCAAGGTCATGGACCGCGACCTACATTCACGGTCTCCATCTCCAAACGATCATATGAGCCGCACTCAAGGTCATAGACCGCGACCTACATTCACGGTCTTCATCTCCAAACGGTCACATGACCCGCATTCAAGGTCATGGACCGCGACCCGCATTCGAGGTCTCCATTTAAGGTCATAAAACACGACCCGCATACTCTCAAAAAGGTCACCATCTCCCATGGCCGTACGACCAACACTCAAGATCGCAAACGCAAAGTATAGTCACACCGCCATCGTACAATTCTAAGTACAATTCTAAAACACTAAGACCAAATTCCAAAATTAAAATATATATTAAAAAGAAATCGTTTAAACAAAAATTAAAAGTTTGTCATAAAAAACAAAAGTTACAACCCCTTATGGGGCAAAACCATCAGACTCCCCAGCAGGCTGAGCAGCCAAAGCCACGACTGCCGAGCCTTCTGAAGGAGGAAGGGCAGCTGTGTCTCCCACTTCTTTCGCGTCAGCTTCATCATCAGAACGCGTCAGCTCCTCGTGATCGGCGATCCAGTTGTCAACCTTCCACTCCATCGCACGACCGTCTCGATATTCCCTCATCAAGTCTGCACGGGTCTTGATGACAGCATTAAGAACATTGTCCTCCGCCTTGTCGTACAAAGCATCGTAGTCAGCCTCCTTGGCCTTCAGCTTAGCTTGTAGTGAGTCGACAGTCGACTTTAGTTTGTTCAGCTCAAGTGTGGCCTCAACTGCATGACCCGACGCCTCAAGAGCTGTCTTTTTTGCCTCCAAGTTTGAAGCTTTCAAGTTGTCATTTTCCTGCTTCAAACTTTGGTTGCTCGACTTCAGCTCTCTTACCTTCTTAAGGGCAGAGCCAAGTTCTTCTTTCAAGTGCACGTGCGACTGGAGAGCCTACAAAAAATAAATGAAACAAGTTAGAACAAATTCTAAAATATGCAAAAATAAAATACAAAAAGCACCAGTCGTACGACCATACCTGTAAGAGGTGGCCTAGGCCCCAATAGGCAGCTTGGGAAAGACCCATCTCCCTAAGGCGACTCTTATCCTCAGGCAGCAGCAGCCGCTCGACCTGTGGAAGGATCGACCCAACATCAGAATACGCAGAGGCATCCTGCGGGAAGACCAGGTCGACCGACGCGTCGACACCCGATGTCGAATCCTCCCTTCTCCTTTTCTTCCCAGCAGAAGAAACATCTTGGGAGGCCTTGGCTCGACTAGATGGAGGAGGTGGAGGAGTGGAGGCCGCTTGGTCGCTCGACTCAGCCTTTTTCTTCCCCTTTCTTTTCTCCCTCAGCCTCCTCATGGCATCATTAGCAGCAGGCGCGGCAATCTCTCCAGCCATGATGTCAACTGCAAATCGTCGCTCGACGTATGAGATGGGAGTCAGAAATCGTGTGCCGTACAGTCGCTCGACACAATGCCTGACTCTGACAAACTCCACTAAATTTTTGAAGGCAGGGTACGGGCTACCTGGCTCGTTTATCACGCTAAACTTCCAGAGGTGACTCGGCCGCAGATTTTCCTCCGCCAAAATACTCTTCCAACTCCTCTCCTTGACGTCGTACGACAGCACCTTATCTGTACGCGTCACGCACGTCAACCCAACAACAGCTTGATGCGCTCCTGTGTTCACTACAAAAAACAAATAAAAGGAGTTAGTGAAAGCAATAGCAAAGACAGTCGTACGACGCTACTAAAATAAAGACCCACCAGCCTTAGACCAGGTCGCACGAACGACGGTATCCCCGAGAGGCCAATCGACAAGCAGGCCCCTCGCAAAGAAATACCTGTCCTTCCACAACCTGTCATTCGTCGTCAGCTCCGTGATCAGGTGTGTTCTGTTGGGCCGGAGGTTCAAATTATAGCGCCCCTTTTCTGTGTCGTGCTCCCGCACGGTATACGAGTAGAACAAGTCGGGTAGCTCGAAGACTATCCCCTCCCTCGTACACAACAGATCTAACGCCAACAGGATCCTCCAACTGTTGGGCATCAATTGCCCTGGGGCAAGCTCAAAGTGATCGAGCACTTTCCTCAGTAGTCCGACTACTGGCAACCTGAATCCTACCCGCTGGAACGGGAACTCGTACAAGCAGGTCCATCCTGGGACGTCCCAATCTGGCCTCTCCTCCTTATACGGCGCCCTCAGTGCGACATCATCGGGTATGCCATAACTAAACCGGAGGCGCATGATGTCGTCCTCCATTAGCACACTTGCTGGATTATTCAAAAGCAAGCCTAGCGGCCTACTAGGTCCCATCGGGCATGGGCCCGCCGCGTCACCCGGTAGATCGACTAGGGGAATCCCCATAGGAATGTCCTCCGTCACGCGCGACGTACCCGCGAAAGAGACAGTCACAGTGTCGTACGACGAGGACGCCACTGTCACCTCAGCACTCGCTGCCTCTGACTCTCCCCACGAGTCGTACAACAGATCTATTGGATCGTCGTATCCACACCCAGAGGTACTGGGAGGACTCTCATCGCCTCGACTCGACATCAGACCTACAAGTCGAACGACAGTAGCCAATGGTTAGTATTTATAACCTAGATCAAAGATTTGGCACGACCTAATATCAGCTCCCAAGACTGTTAAGAAGGTCGTGCGACCTATACGTCTTGGCTACTGTCGTGCGACCTAGACTCTACAAACAGGTTGTGTATAAACCTAAGTCTAGTTTTTCGATCTAAAAAATTTTTTTTTAAGTCCTTCTCAAGAACTATTTGAAGAACACAAAAATACCCAGAAAGCAAAAAAACAAGTACAAGAAATCGAATATTGCAAGAGCAAGAAAAACTTACCAAATAGAACAAAATGACCACTGCTTCGCCGGAATAAACGCAAGAAAGGCAGAAAAACGAGCAATAGACGTCGGAAAATATTTGCTCAGGCGTCTGGTTTCTAGAGAGAGAAAGGAAAATAGAGAGAAGGCAAAAATTGAAAATGAAGAAGAAAGAGGAAGGGCGGCAACTAAAAAGATGCCTATGCTGACGTGTCAACTTCTCATTGGACACATACTCCCATGACCTATCATTTGCCATGCATGCGCGCTGCCCATAAAGACCGCATTTATTTCGGCACAGATATCGAGGAGTCATTTGGAGACCAACCGCTTTTTCTCTAAGTGACATTGTCGCACGACACTGGCAAAACTTACGCTTTGTCATCTACTCACCAACACTGATACACTCTCTCAGAAGGACAGAGTCGTGCGACAATATCGACCCAACCTTGGAGCCCACGCATACATATCTATGTCTACATGTCGTACGACGCAAACTCCTTGGCTTTTCTAAATCCAATGCGTTTGGGGGCAAACTGTAGTAGCCAAAATATATCTGGCCCAAGGTATGGTCCAAAGACAAAGCCCATAGCCCAAAGTGGGACTACACTCATGAAGTACGACGACGTATCAGCTCGAAGACCAAGTCGCACGACATGAAGCGCTCGTGTAGTACGACGACGTATCAGTTCGAAGACCAAGTCGCACGACATTGAGCGATCGTGTAGTAACGACGACGTATCAGTTCGAAGACCATGTCGCACGACATGAAGCGCTCGTCTAGTACGACGACGTACCAGTTCGAAGACTATGTCGCACGACATGGAGCATTCGTGTAAGTAAGACGACGTACCAGTTCGAAAACCTTGTCGCACGACATGTACCCTTATGTAGTGCGACCGTGCTACATCACCCAATCATGATCCAGATTGACAAGAAACCTACATGTCGTACGACATAGCATCTCCGTCGCTCCGAGGGAGACCAGATTGTGATCTACTTTGAAATGGGTCCTACAAAGTCATAATGACACTTGATAGCAGCCCGATCAAAAGAAGCACCCAGATGCTTTCTTAGTGGAAGACAGAGAAGAGAGAATGATGAGATCCCTCAAAAGGAAGAAGCATCAGTCTCCTATAAAGAGGAAGATAATCCCTCATAAGAAGGGACGACCGAAAAACTGAGATCAAGATATTACTAAGAAAAAGCCACACCCTACGGCCATTGTTGAACTTCTCCGATCACCCTCCGACCTTACACCTCCTTTGATCAGAAAAACCCCAACTGTGAAGATAGCAGGAAGTATTCCTTACTCATCTCCATTTACAAACATTACACTTTTACTAGCACTCGCTAACTTGACCGTCGGAGTGACTTTGGCCGGCACCACCCCGGTGTCCCAACGTCCTGCGGGTCACGTGCGTTCTGTCTTTGCAGGTTGTAGTGCCCCGTGTCCCCGAGCGATTTTTGAGGACTACAATGGGCACTTTTCATAATTAATGAAAATTACGGATGTTACATTAACGGTCAAAAAACCTTTCTTCCCACTCCTTTTATTTCGGAAACAGTGCAGCTCTTCAAAACCCACTACCACATTGTCTATGATCAGACGACCAGGAACAAAGGCACTTTGTTAGAGAGAAATCACATCTACCAAAACATTTTTAAACCTATTAGCCAAGACTTTTGCTATCACCTTATAAGTTACGTTACAAAAGCTAATAGGCCTAAACTTATCAATACGCACAGAAAGTTTAACCTTAGAGATAAAAACCACTAAGGCCTCACCCAAAGCCTCTATATTTGCCCCTTCATTAAAAGTTGCAAGGACCGTCGAAACCAACTTTGAACCCATTACATCCCAATACCTCTAAAAAAACCCTTCAGGAAAACCATCAAAGCCTGAAGCTTTTAGAGGACTCATTTGATTTAAAGCATCTTGCACCTCAGCTGAAATAAACCTGACAGCTAGCATACAATTCATAGAAGCTGTCACCTTACGCTCAACAGTACCTAAAACATTGTCCAGATCAGCCCTAGAAGGAGAAGAAGTAGCAAATAAATTTTTGAAAAAATCTGACGCCACCACTTCCATACTTTCAAGACTGTCCCTCTACACCCCATCACAATCAATTAAACTCACTAACCTGTTCCTTTTCTTGCACAAAGTAGCCTTAGAATGAAATATTTTTGTATTTTTGTCTCCGGCCTTCAACCATAAAGCCCGAGATTTCTGGCGCCAATAAATCTCCTGTTTTTGTAACAAATCGTCAATTCTCCTTTCCAAAAAATGAACCCCCTTCTAGTCAACCACACCATCCGCAACCTCACACATCAACTTCAAATCAACTCTCAACCCTTTTAACTCTATATCACTTGCCCTTTTCTTCGCATAATTCCACTCCTGCAAGTTAGAAACCACAGATACTAGATAAACCTCTGATAGCATTAGAACCCGCACCCTGCCTCCAAGCTTTCTCAATCAACCCCATACAGTCCTCCTCATGGACCCAGGCCTCCTCAAAATGGAACCGAGAGCTTCACTTCCTCCTACCACTCCCAAAACCCTTGGCCTTACATATTCTATCAACCACAATAGGTAAGTGATCAGACCCTTCATGATTCAAATGCAACACTCGAGCTTCAGGAAAAGCCTCTCTCCACTTCATACAATAAAAGAACCTATCAAGTCTTTCCTTAATCAATATATACAACAAAAGAACCTATCAAGCCTCTCATCAATACGCACAAGAAGTTTAACTTTAGGGATAAGAACCACTAAGGCCTCACCCAAAGCCTCTCATATTTGCCCATTCATTAAGAATTACAGGGACTGCCGAAACCAACTTTGAACCCACTGCATCCCAATACCTCTAAAAAAAACCCTGTATGGAGACCATCAGGGTCCGAAGTTTTGAGAGGACTCATTTGATTTAAAGCATCATGCACCTTAGCCGAAGTAAACCTGGCAACTAGCATACAATTCATAGAAACTATCACCTTACTCTTAACAGTATCTAAAATACTGTCTAGATCAGCCCTAGAAGGAAAAGAAGTAGCAAATAAATTTTTGAAAAATTTGACACCACCACTTCCAAACTTTCAAGACTATCCTTCTACACCCCATCGCAATCAATTAAACCCACCAACCTGTTCCTTTTCCTGCACAAAGTAGCCTTACAGTGAATTTGTTTTTGTATTTTTGTCTCCGGCCTTCAACCATAAAGCCCAAGATCTCTGGCGCCAATAAACCTCATGTTTTTGCAACAAATCATCAATTCTCCTTTCCACAAAATGAACCCCCTTCTAGTTAACCACACCATCCGCAACCTCACACATCAACTTCAGATCAACTCTCAACCTCTTTAACTCTATATTACTCACCCTTTTCTTCACATAATTTCACTCTTACAACTTAGAAACCACAGACACAACACTGCTAGATAAACCTCTGATAGTATTAAAACCCGTACCCTACCTCCAAGCTTTCTCAATCAACCCCTTACAATCCTCCTCATGGACCCAGGCATTCTTAAAATGGAACCGAGAGCTCCACTTCCTCCTACCACCCCCAAAACCCTTGGCCTTACAAATTCTATCAACCATAGTAGACAAGTGATTAGACCCTTCATGATTCAAATGCAACACTCGAGCTTTAGGAAAAACATATCTCCAATTCATACAACAAAAGAACCTATCAAGTCTTTCCTTAATCAATCTATCCACCCCCCACCCCCCCTGTCTGTTAAACCAATTAAACATCTGACAACCAAAACCCATATCTAGGAGACTACAGTTATCAGTAACACTCTTAAAATGAGCCATCATACTAAAACTTCTACAATTACCACTTTGTTTCTTCCCATCCCTTAAGATCTCATTAAAATTTCCTCCTACCAACAAAGGCAAAACACTAAAACCCTTCAACCTACGCAAAAGCTCCTAGGAGTGTAACCTAAGACTCTGACTTGATTCTCCGTTGAAACTCGTAAACCTTCAAGAACTACCATTCTCATTAACTACAACCGAGTCAATATACCCCTTAGAATAAGATTGAATAGTGATATCAATCTTATCCCTCCAAAGAACAAGCAAACCACCGCCTAAATCATTTCAATCAACACCAAAGCAACCTTTAAAACCAAAGCTACAATGAATTTTATCAAAACTACCTTTCTCTAATCTCGTTTCTGATAAGAACACCAACTCCGGATTTTCCTTACGTAGAAGACTACACAAGGATCTGAATGTTCGAGAGTTTCTCAACCCCCGAACATTAGGAATCCCCGAACATTCCAACATAAGGTTTTCATAATGCCCGCCAAAGCTGGGAGCCAGCCACTACCGACATACTATTGTTACCCTTGCACCTTTTAGCCTTCACACCATTATCATCCTCACAACAGATCACCATCTTACCACCCTTCAAATTCTCTTCGACACTACCCCTACCAGACTGTTTCCCCCTTGTCAATCTCTTCCACTTCTTATGCTTAGGACTACTAACCTCCCGTGAATCTACCTATCTGAACAAACAAAAAAACCTTCGAGCTAACTACACAAACAGACCCTGCCCCTTCCACCACAGAAATCCCACAATCCTTATAGTCACCAACAGAAGTAATACTAGTTGAACCCTCTGTACTAGCCACACCCTCTATTACCTTTCGAATCCCTACAAACCCATAATCCCTGTTATCCACAGAAATGATAGAACCAGAAATTTCCCCTTTCCGTACTACGGTCTTAATTAGAACTAATCCCTCTGGATCATTTTTCTGACCTTGAGGATTAGACTCCTTAACCCCATCAGAACCCCTATTACCCAAATCAAGATTAGATTCCCGAGCTTAAGATCTTTCCAACAATTGAGCCCTCATTCATGTCCCATATTTCAAAGCAGCGGAATCCAAAAGCCTACAGCCACACTCAGTACACTCTCTAACCAAATACCTAATCCTCCCGCAATAATAACAAAAATTAGGAAGCCGTTCATAACATAAGACCACCACACTCGCTTCCTCATCTTCACTAAATTCCACCCTCATCTCTTTCTTAAGCAGTTTAGAGATATCCACCAAAACCCTAACTAACACATTTCCCTTTACTATCACCCCTCACACCAACATCAACCTCTTTTACCGTACTAACCATCTCCCCTAAAAAAACACCCCAAACTCCTTATTCAACCCAATCAAAGGAACATTATACATTTGAATCCAAAAAGGAACTAAACAAAAGTCAAGATCAAATAGCTTACCCATACCCGAAGCCTCCGTGAGAACCAGCAGATTTTTATCGAAGGATCACGGACCACCTTCCAACACTCTCTTGCAATCCCATGGACAATTAAAGCGAAAAACAAACGTATTAACTACAACAGCTTCAACTTTAACCTCTTTAACAGTCCGCCATATCTTTACAATCTAGCATTGAAAGCTTCTCGATTAATCTTCTGATTAGCTATAATTTTCCCAAACAAACTCAAAGACAACCTCAGCTTCCCAGATTCTTAAAGGACCTCTCTGATTCTAGCTATTGGACCGTCTTCATCAGTTAGAGAAAGCTTAGCACAAAGCTTCGAAATCTCCTCTGAATCCATAAGAAATAAACAAAAGAAGATCGAAACTCAAAAAAAACAATCGAAAATAAAAAGCATCCAAAAAGGATGAAGAAGAGCACGTAAGAAGCACAAAAAAAGCTTATACAGTTCCATGTCTAGAAACCTCATTCTAGAGAGAGAAAGAGAAGAATATGAAGTTATTAATGTGTTGATTTTTTACTCAGAGAATTATTGATTATTCTTACCCTTGAGTCCATGTCCATATAAATTGTATGACCATGTATTAATTCATTGCAATTTGAAATGGTGGTCCAACTTGTATTAAAAAAAGCCTGTGAAGTTTAGCCATACTTAATTATCAACACGCCCTTATGTGTTTTGCATTGCAACCAATGAGAATTATCCTCCTTAATTGTCACACCAGTGCATGTGCTTAGAGAAAAAGAAGTGTCATAGGAAAAGTCTCCGGCATGGTATCACCAACTAACTTCTTCAAAGCGTAAATTGATAACCGAATACGCAGTGATAATGATAATTTATTTCGTTTACAATAAGTCATATAATTTAATTTATTATATCACAATTAGGATATGAGTTGGAATGTCTCAAGTTACTCTTTTAATTTTATAATATAAATTTCAATTTAATACTTTTATAGATACTATAACTTTTTTTCTAACTATTGTAATTTTTGACACATACAAGTCTCGAACTCAAAACTTGACTATTAATTAAAAAACATTTTGTAATTGAAAAAAAATGCAATAGTAGAAAATTCAATTTTTTTTTTTTTTTTTAATCTAACACATTGGGGTCAAGAGAACATCTACAATCCACACTAATTGTACTTACCGGGATCTACGAAGATTAAGCCTTTATTAGTACGGTTCGAATATCTATTTTCATAGTTGAAGCCGTCTACTCCCAACATGGTGAGCCATATACTCTTAATACGGGAGATATTTACCTATACTTATTGAGTTTTATAGGCGATAATGAAATAATATATACATATTAAAGTTTGAACCTTAATACCTTAAAAGAGCTTGTGAGGCTCCAACCACCAAGGTAAATTAATATAGTTATTTTACTAAATCGTTACTCCAACTTCGTTGATGATTTACTCAATACTTGCACATCACGGAGGTTCCATATAGTCCTAATTCAGATAAGGTCACTTTTATATGTTATCCTCACAATAAATAAAGTTGTCTGCTTAGAAGTCAATGGAGTCCTCCTAATTGAAGAGAATAAATTTTATGAAAAACGTAAATTTATTGATAGGACCGTTCTAATAGTGCTTCCTCATTATTCTTTAAATTTATGTTTTATGAAAAAAAATAAATTTAATAGTACTTCTTAGAAGTCAATGAATTCCTCCTAATCGAATAACTTGAATTCAATTTTTCCGAATTTTTAGATTCGAATTGGACTTTATCCAAAAAATAGTTTTGTTTTTGAAAAATAATGACAATAGTTTTCTTTTCCCAAAAAGAAAACTTTCTCCCACTCTTTATAACAAAAAGAAAATAAAAAGAGTATACGAAAACAAAAAGAGTTGGTTACCAAATTTCCACCTTGAATGATTGAATACAAACTTCAATCTTGGTGGAGGTATCGCCATCAACCAAAAGGACAACTCACACTTCGACACACAAAAAGAAAATTAGTCATACTGATAAACCAGTTAGAATTAAAAAGAAAGAAAAAAAAAAGGTTGGTTTGTAAATTGACAATCGTGGCCGCTTGCACTTGCAAGTTGCACCAAATCAACCACCGAAAACAATTGTTGAACGTCCACAAACCTTAGACTCGTGTGGGGTTGATGTTAGCTGTTGAAAATCTAAAAAATCTATTTTACCAACCCTAACTTATACAAACCATTATGCATTGAAAGCCATTTTTATTTAATATAATACACAACCTAAGATTTTATATTAAAATTTCATTCATAATAACATGATAATTAATTTATTTTTAACTATTATTTTATATTATTAAATATTTATCTACGCTTAATAACAAGAGACATTTACTTTCACGACTATAAAAAAAATTAAATAATTATACTTGAGAGTTAATATAATAAAATATAATAATTAAAGTAAGAAAATATAAGATTATTTAATCATTCACTCACCGTCCATAAAAATACAAATTTTTCTTTGCGACAAGGAAAATATTCAAAGAGAAAAAGATTACAATCACTTTATCAATTGAGGTACCGTTCAGGTGCGGGCAACCTCGGATACACAGAATCAGCCACCCCCAATCACTTGATCCGACGGCAGAGAGTGATTCCATCACCAACTGGAAGCATGCAGATTTCAATCCTGGGGTCAACAGCAAGAGCCTTGTTGAGCTCCAAAACAAAGTCTCTATAATACCTAACATACTTCCTCATCGGAGCATCAGGCGGTGCCACCACAGATCCGTTCCATAGGGTGTTGTCGTACCCGATAAGACCACCAACCTTGACCAACTCAATCAACCTCTTGTGGTAGTTGATGTAGTTGTCCTTATCAGCGTCCACGAAGATGAAGTCAAACGACCCATGGTACTTCTCCTGAGGTTCACCACACACAATAACAGAGTTATTTTTGACATTAACATTATAAAAAAAATGTGAAAAATATTGTATTGGGTTGGAGAAAGAAAAATTACATCTTCTATCATTTGGTCAAGAACAGGCATGGCAGGGCCTTCTCTGAAGTCAATCTTGTGTTCAAGACCAGCTTTCTGGATAACAGGCAGACCCAATTCATAGTTTTCTCTGTTGATGTCCATGGCCAAAATCTGCAACAATTACAGACACAACACAAAACAAGTTATTGACTAGTTGGGATTTTTTTTTTTTTTTTTTTTTTTGCAAAAATCACTAATTAAAAAATATTCATATAATATTAAATTAAGTTACCTTTCCATCTTCAGGAAGAGCAAGAGCAGTTGCCAGCAAAGAGTAGCCTGTGTAAACACCGATTTCCATGGTGTTCTTGGCATTGATCAACTTCAAAAGCATGTTCAAGAATTGCCCTTCATCAGCTGATGTTGTCATGAGGTTCCTGTTGAATTAGTTCAGATCAATAATTGATTTAAAACAAAATGATACAATCTCAGAGAACAAGTAATTGTAACAGAAGTCAACGTCTCAGAGAACAAGTAATTGACCCAAGTCATAGTTTTCTCTGAAACCTACCATGGATGCTTGGCTGTTAATTCTCTGAGCTCCTTCATGGGTTCAGGCTCTCTTGGGTACACACTGGTCTCAAGAATATACTACATTAAATAAACAAAAGAAAAATGAAAAATCAGAACCCATACAAGAAAATAAATAAATAAATCAAGAATTTTGAAGAATTAATATACCTGGTAGAGATCATCACTTTGAAGAAGGCTTTTGTGGCCAACTTCCTGGTGTCTAGCGGGCTGTTTTTGCTGTGATTCTCCATTGTTGGCCATTGATGCAAGTGTTGTGCTTTGTCTTTTAAAATTTGTTTTTCTGGTGGCGGCGGAGGTTTTGGAGATGATTACCTGATCTGAAAATGTGAAAGTGGAGATGTTTTTATAAGGAAGGTGAGAGTCCGGTTTGGGTTTGGTTGGATCGCCAGCCAACCGGGTCGGGGGTTGGTGAGGTCTTGAGATAGCATGAGTCAATTTGGTCGCATCAAATGTGGAACCCACCTAATGGGCTCAATTTTGTTTTTGTTTTTATATATATATATATATATATATATATATATTTATTTATTTTATTTTTTTTTTCTTTTCTTTGCGATTTGCAATGTAGATTTTACTATTTCAGATTAATTACGTCACATGAAAGCATATATGACGCCCGAATATTTCTATTTTTTTACTTATTTTTTGGAAAAAAAAATTGTAATGTACATTTACTTTTTTTTTTTTTTTTTGTAGATCTGTAATGTACATTTACAATAGACAAATGATGTCATGTTAATTTTTTTAGTGTTAATGATGTAATTAAGTTAGAATTGTGAAGTTTAATGTTAATAAATATCTATAATAATTGTACCCACAAAACAACCACCGGGATTAACGGTCCAGACAACTACTCCTAACAACGGAAGGCGAGGACTGTCGGGATTAACGGCCCAGACAGCTACTCCTAACAACTGGAGGTGAAGACTACCGGGACCAACAGCCCGAACAACTACTCCCAGCAACAGGAGGGGTCTACTCCTAACACATGGGAGAGGTCTAACCATACAAATACATTTTTATAGGTAAGAATGAGAATATATATTTAAATATTTATTTAATGTTTTGAAATTTGGTAGCTCCGGAGAAGTTTGAGATCTACGATCATCAAGACAAAGAACCTTATATTTTTAAAAAATTAGAACTAAGGCTATGTTTGGAACATGGGACTAGGAGTGGGATTGGACTATTTACTCCTAGTCCCATGTTTGGAACATGTTGGGATTGGATATATCCAATCCCAACAGTTCCACTTAATCCCATCTTGGTGGGACTAAATAATCCCACCAAATTGGTGGGATTATTTAGTCCCACCAATTTAGTCTCACTTCCTTTTTTTTTTTTTTTTTTTAATATAAATAAAAATTAATTTTATTTTATTTAAATTAATTTTAAATAATTTATTTATTTTAAAAAATAAATTAAATATCTCATTTAATGTTTTAAAATAATATTCAATTTTATTTAAAAATATTTTTAAGTAAATTTAATTTAATATTTTTATTTTTATTTTATTTAAAATGATTTTATTTATTTTAAAAATAATTTAAATATTTTTGTTCATTAAAAAAAATATACATTTCTAATTAATTTAAAATTAATCTTATTTTTTATTTAATTTAAAATTAATCTTATTTTTTATTTAAGTTAAAATGAATGTAATTTACTTTAAAATATTTTTATTTATGTGAAAATTAATTTAATAAATTTATTTTGATTTTATCCTATCCCATCCTTTACCAAACAAAAGACAATTTATTTTTAGTCCAGACTGTACCAAACACATCACAGTACTAATTTAGTCCAATCCAATTCAATCCAATCCCATAAAATAGTCCAATCCAATCCCGCGTACCAAACGGGGCCTAACAGAACTAAATTTAGCAGTGGGATTGAAATTTAAATAATATAGTAGCTATTACAAAAAGAGAGAAGAGATAAAATTAGGTAAGAGAAAGTATCATTGTTAAATAAAAAGAAGGGTTGAGTGAACATGGTGCGTGGGACCTATAGTCTTGTTGGTGGAATAATACATTTGGCAAAAGCAAAGTTGGTGAGGGGTTGGTGAAGCCAAATTTTCTTTTTGTGAATAATAAGTTTATATGTATATTTGTATTGTATTGCAAAAGAGTTGGTGGCCACCTCCCTTGGAAACAGTGATTTTTTTTAATTTATTTTTATCTTGTTATAATATTTGTTTATCCACATTTAATTAACTCGTTGCTTTGAGATGCAAATCACCCAATAATGAAGTAGGTGATGATTAAACAAATGACAAAGATTATTGAACAAAAAACTAATATGGTCATGTTTGGTGAGGAGACACTAGAGAGTGCCTTTGCTTTGAACCACTATGGTCTTCTTTGTCCTACTTTTATCTGCTGATAGTGTTTGGTTGCTGTTTTAGGCTTAGTCTCCATCTCTGCTACTTACATAATTTGGTCCACAAGGACACCTAGCAGCCACCCACCAACTTTGACTTTTCATTAGATCACTTCCATTAATTAACATTTCACAGCACCAACACCAACAACACCAGTTTCATACAAAGCAAAAATGTTTTTGTTTAACTGATATAGAGTAAATTTTTTAGCTGCATTTTCATGTGCTTTGCTTAAAATACGGATAGACTCGATTGATTTAGCATATGGTTCGATGATCTCCTCTGCTACAAAGGTTTCTGATAAAAGATATAAAGATTCCAAGGCACGTTTTTGTTGAAATTCTCGTGGGGTTTAAGTTTCTAATAAGTTTTGAAATTATCTTCATCTGCCTAAAATGAAATTATACCTTAAGAGAGGTCAATGATACCTTGAAGTTGAAGATATTGTCTTCAATAATCAGTCCCTGTCCTGGGTTAGTTTGGTTTATACATAAATGCTATGAGAGTGCTGTATCTTGTCCTTGAAAATACAGGAAACTTAGAAATAAAGGAAAATCACAACCAAGAAGAACACAGCAGCTTTGCCACAACAATGTAATTGCTTTATGCTCTACATTGATGCTGTGACTGAGAGGATCACAGATGCTGGGAAAACTACGTATGCAACTCAATTAAACAAAATAAACTATCAGAACATTTCCAATCTTTATATAATAGGAAAAGGGCTTATAATTTTGAAACTGAAAGCCGTTGAAGATGGAAATGAATTTACAACAATTATGACAATAAATTTGAACTCAAAATCATGGCGTATCAACCCATAACAATGACCATTGCCGAAACTATTTCACCATTTCTTTTTCTGGCATCGACATGAAAGGAAACTTAGTGACTCACATGGAATGTCAATGCCCTATATCTCCTTTTAAGTTCTTCAAGTGGCCCCTGCTCTGCTTGAGAGCATCAGAAGAGGAGGAACTATCTCACGTGCATGTAATTTTGAAAACTGAATAGAAATGAGATTGGAACACAAATACAAATAAGAAACAGCCAATCTGAAATAGACTGACAATTTTGCCGCCAGAAAGAGGCACTAGATAGACAGGTTTTCAGTTAAGTGTAGCCTTATCCTAACCATTTGAATTTGTGTACATCCTATTATCTTCAGTCTTATCAAATGTGTATTTCAGTTTAACAATAGGCCAACATAGCCTATTGCAGCTAACACAGCCCAAGTGTTTCTCAGGTTTTCCCGCGGCTTGCAACAGCTACCTGACCTCGTTGAGTTCTTCAGTTTGTTCTAAAATAGCATTACCTCTACCATATGAACAGAATATTTTCTAGTTTTGCATTTTTCACATACTTCTCGCCTCAATTTGTCATTTGGCTAGCATACAATCTACAAGTAAGTTTTTGATAAATTCATACATAGTTTAATAAAGCATTTACATTTTGTATTTTAGGATGTAAATGAAGTCAGTCTACTTGCAGGAGTGAATAATATCACACGTTGAAACATTCAGATGTCATATTCATTAGAGAAGTATAACGCAGAACAATATGAACCACATATGTGAATCATGTGAACCACGGTACTTTTAAGTCATAAATGAAGTCTGTCATCTTTGCAGAAGCAAATAATCTCATACTTTGTAGCATTCAAATGTCATCCTTATTAGAGAAGTATATCACAAAATAATATGAACCATACATGCGAACCATGTTAGCTAGCTCAAGTTTAAACTCAAAACACCTAGAAAAACAAGGTCAATTCCTCCCCTTGATCCTTCTTTCATGCTTTTATCCTAAAATTCTTTTTGAAAACTCTGAAAAGTTGCTTGAAGGGGATTAAAGGTATTAAGAAAAAACACAAACTCATTTTACACAGATCATGTAACACGATAGAGCCAACTATTTTCTTAGGAAGTTTGTCTGAGCATTCAAACAGGGTTCTTCAGCATGGCAAAGTTTTACTCAGTTTCGCAATTACTCTTTTTGTGCTCCATGTCAGACCCTATTAGATTTTAGTATACATTTGACAGTACTAGAATAGATCACTTATATATCAGGATGATTTGTGAGATTAAAGCTTATAATATGACTGACTACTTTGCATTCTGATTACATTAGCAAGTGTTCTGTCACTCACCAATTTTTACCTACAGCTCCAAAGACCAAAGAAGTTTTAATTCAATTGTAGATATAATCATCCAAGTAAAAAGATCTTGTTCTAGAAAACGTTAATTAATATTTCTAGTTTTCCACAAAAACAAGTATATGTTGATAGAAACATAATTAAGGTGGAAATTTTTTGAAGGGATAAGGGAAAGTTAAATTGTGAGAAATGTTAGTATTCACTTCTCAACTTGATTTTCATCCTCCCACTAATGATTTCCCAGTTAAAACAGAAAGTAACATATTACCAAGCATGATCATTTTTGTACAATGGAGGCAAACTAGTTGAAGTGGATTTAGAAATGAAACTCACTGTTCTACTGTATTGCTAGTTTCAGATGAATTCCCAAAGAGATGTTAATTATAAATTAATGCATTAATATATGAAAGACAAGATAATTATTTTAATTTGGTAGCTGTAAAGCTTTCAAATTGAGAATTCAGTCGACCAAGTATAAGTAAAAGCTATTCAAATATTTTAAACAAAATCTCTTCAACGGAAAATTGGAGCCATTTACTACTCAAATTTTGTTACAATTGTTATCTAATTAAATACTTGCTAAACAGCTCTTCAAATGTATCATAATTTAAGTCTAAACAGATTCATCGTATGGCTAATGTACATATATTCGAATGATAATCCTCTCAAATTTATGTTTATCCTTTACAAAAGTAAAGGAGAAAAAGAACATCTACATCACCTAAAAACAGACTGCACCAACTATAGACCTGGACCTGCACAATTTTTTCGGTCCTTACGCTGATGGTCATATCTTCAGTTACGATGGCCATCACTTTTTTCCTTAACATTATATTTAAGCCATCATGATCACCCATATTTTTCTGTATAAAATGTCTGTAGCAGACCACAAGAACAATTCTTTAGCTGTCAGGTGATCAAAACTAAATGTAGCCTGAAAACTAGTCTGACAGAACCTAGAAACAGCGGTAGTCACATCAAGCAATGTAAAGGAATCTCGTTAGCTTATACACATACTGCTTCACAAATAAATCAGTAAGATAATAGTCTAGGATTATTTGGTGGAGATTTTGGGTTTAGGAGTTCTCTTGAAAAGGCATTATGCACATAGATGAATAACACATCTCAACAGAGAAGTTAAGAGGAAAACTTGTTTGGAAGATTTAACTGAGCATTCCTCCATAGGGCCCCTCATGTACATAATTGGATACCATTTAAACTGAAAACTCACATTTTCTATCCAATATGAGAGACACAACACTGACATGTGTGCTCTTGCATCACAATGGCGCACAATCAGCTGCTCCACAAATGCATCAACACTCTTCCATATCTAATTATTGTCCTTGATACCACCGCCCATTGGGAAAGTTTTCATAAAGGAGGTTCTCTAGATTAGCCTTCATGCACATAGGAAAATGCTTCAACACAGAAGACTAAGCTGATAAGTTGTCAACCAAGGGAGGTTCTCCTTCTTTAACATTCTCTATATATTACGGGATAGAAAGCTGATATAGCTTCTAAAAGAACTCTTTTGATCTTTTTACTCCATGGTATTGAAGTATTTACAATGCTGGCTAAATATATTAAGGTTTTGTTGCATGTTCAAGCATACAAGTATCTTACTAATACATTCTCTATATGAAATGGGACAGAATGCCAACATATGCTTCTAATAGAACCCTTTTGATCTTTTACAATCTGGCTAAGATATTAATAACGTTCAATAGCTTAGTTGATGCTATCTAACATTCTAAGATAAAAAAGAAAAGGAAATAAACGAGAGCGCCTTATGTCTGTACATTGACAATGGTATAAGAAGCTGAAATGGCTAAATCTTCAAAAAAAATTAAGTGTAACAGTTAAAAAAACTTGCTTTGACTAAAGGGTAGTGAAACGAAAGAAATAATCAATTGAAATGAACTTCACTATTGTTACAAAAAATCTTCAATTACCTATCTCAAGAATGTTGCTATCTCTTAGTTGGTTAGCAATCATTGGACTGAACTGTTAGGATCCCTACCATAACTTGAATCGTTGAAAACTTTTGCTCTTGTAGCCAATGCATTACGTACAACAGTAGCCTTTTTCTCAATCAAATTCTCTTCAAAACTAGCATCGCTGTAATACTGAGAACTCTGATCGTGCAACGAGTAATCACCCAGCTCATCAGACAATCCAGAATCATCCTCTCTCATTAGCAGAACATTTTGTAGAATAGCACAAGCACCTATAAAAGCAACTGCAGTTTTAAAATCCTCTTGTATTGGCCTACTCAAAACACCCCAATTCTTTAAACTAGCAATGGTTTTCAATGCTGGATTGCGCATCAATTTATGAGCCACATTGAAATTCTCTTCACTTGATCCAGGTTTGGCATCTACAAATGGTACCATTAACCATGGAAGCAAAGGATACCCTCCATCACCAATCAAATACTGATCTACAGCTACCCCATTAACATAAACAGGACTTGAATCCAATAACTTCTTTTCTTCGATATCTGTATACAAAGTTGAAGATTTAAGCACTCTCGAATCACCCTTATCGCCACGAATACCAGCAACAATGCTCAAGATTCTTGAAGATGAGTCAACAACAATTTGTACTGCAATACTGTCTTCAATTAATTTTTCATCTTTTGAAGATTTTGATCCTTCACTTTTAATAATCTTGAACCTAGTACAATCAATAACACCGCAACAATTAGGTAACCCCGTAAATTCCTCAAAAGATTTTGAAATCGAAATAAGCTCTTCCGGGCCAGGAAATGCAACCCAGAACCGAAAATTGGTGCAAAGAACACGACACAACTGCTTAACACAAAACCGAGTCACGGACTCAGTAACCCCAAATCTGTCAGCGAGTTCAGTATAACTTGACCCGGTAACTAACCTAGACAGACCAATACCAAGCCGGAGATCCGCCGAGAGATTCAAGGGCGAACCGACCGGGTCACGGCAATCCAGTAACGGCTCGAGCAAGCCAGACAGCCACTTAAATGTGGCGGAGCTCATTCTAAACGAGTTTCTGAACGAGTCAGGGGACTGAGTCAGACCGAGCTCAACGAGTCGAGGTCCGAGCTTCGCGACTTTATCTTCATGGGTCGACTCAGAATCTTCTTCTGACAAATGGGTTCTCTTTCTTTTCCTGGAAATCGAGAGAAAAGTGAGAGAAGCCGCGATTTGCTGCGAAGAAAGGAAGTGAGAAACGACTGGGGAGAGGTTTTGAGTAGAATTTGAATTGGGGAAGAGGAGGAGGAGAAGAAGGAAGAGTTGGGAGATCAAGGAAGAGAGTAGAGCTGACAATTTGCGAGAATCCATTTGAGAATATGATTGGAGGTTGGTGTTCTTGGGAATCGAAAATGTGTCAGAGTTGCAGGTGAATCTGGGGTGACTATATACATGGAGGCACCTGGCAAATGTCAATTATGGAAGCTTCTATCCATCACGTGACTGTATTGTTTTTTATTAAAGGACAAATTACTAAAAAGTGAGGGATAGTGGAAATCGTATTAAAAAAATTTTAAAAAATAATTAGAGAAGGAAAAAAAATTTTGGTGTTGGAACTCCGTACCAAAAAAAATAATTTAGAAGCTCGATCTTCAACGATGGAATCTAGAGATCCATAATTTTTTTTTTTTTAATTTTTGGTTGGTTAGATTTCCACCGTTGATGGACGGTGAATATTCAATTTCCAATCCATTCCATCAAAAAATTTTTAATATAATTTTTATCATCCATTATTCTTAATGGACGGTGGAGATTTTTTTAATTTTTTTTTATTTTTTTAATTTTAATATTTAATATTAACTTTTTTTTTATTTTAATCTAGGGTAGCTAAATTTTTATTTTACTAAAAAGTGAGGGATAGTGAAATCGTATTAAAAAAATTTTAAAAAATAATTAGAGAAGGAAAAAAAATTTTGGTGTTGGATCTCCATACCAAAAAAAAAAAATTAGAAGCGTTGGAGACCCAATCTCCATCGCTCGATCTTCAACGATGGAATCTAGAGATCTATAATTTTTTTTTTTTTTTTTGGTTGGTTAGATTTCATCGTTGATGGACGGTGAAGATTCAATTTCTAATCTATCCCATCAAAAAAATTTTAATATAATTTTCATTATCCATCAATCTTAATGGACGGTGGAGATTCCTTTAATTTTTTTTCTCTTTTTTAATTTTAATATTTAATATTAACTTTTTTTATTTTAATCTAAGGTAACTATATCATTTTATACATAAGTTAAAGTCAAACCGTTAGTTTTGTTTGAGTCAACCAACGGGGCTAAAGTCACAATTTCGTTATAATATAACCAAACATCAAAGTGTTACATTGTATTTGCCCTATATTAAATTTGAAAGGGAAACTTGCACTAATACCCTAATTTTAGGTCAAATTTCACTTTATGATAAAATATATTATAATTGTATAAATATTTTTAGATTCCATTAACTAAACAGTTGACTATTTATAGTTAAACATTGAGAAGGATAAAATGGACTTTCAGGTACGACATTTAAAAAAAAATGAAAGAAAAATTGACCCTGGGCAATTATAACTAGTCACATCCTCTCAATAAAAATTTTAAATTAATTTAAATTAAAATAGATATTACATTTTTAAAAAAATAATAATAATAAATAAGCTATCAAAGGTAGCCTTGTTTTTCCATTGAATATTTGATGAGATCACCAAATGTTCATCGGCTTGTGTTCTCCTCCCTGCCTGGAAGAGATCAATCTTGTGTTATTGGTTGATATTTAGGGAGGAGGTCTATAAATCTCCTTTGCAAATCGAAAGAGATCGAGTCCCCATCTTCCATCACTCCTCCACCAGCGTGAAGGAATCTCCACTGTTGGTGGAAGATTTTATTTATTATTTTTTTCATATTTTATAAAAGTGTATAAATATTTATTTATTACACATCCACTTGTAGTAAAGTGATTAGTGCACCTCCCTCCCACTCAGTGGTGAGGGGTTCAATTCCCACCATGTTCATTTACCAGTATGTGTGGGTAGTTTTTTTCCCCCTTATTGTAGGAGTAGTATTCTTTTTTTATTGTGGAAGTAGATATCTCCCGTTATGGGAGTAAATATCCAGACCGCGCATTTAGTGATTAATCTCGGCAGGTCCCGGTAATTGTTGATATTATAATTGTAACCCGTTCTCAAAAAAAAAAATATTTATTTATTATGATATAATAAGGGGTAAATGTGACTTTTAGATGGAAGTGTTGATATGTCTTGAAATTGCCCAAGCCCATTTGTAAATTATTGGGCTGACCCAATAGAAATAGTATGTGCTACAGTACAACGTGAACAGTGTGTACCGAATACGCGTGAACAGTGACGTCAATAGTATGTATGCGTAAGCAGTGACGTCAACAGTACCTCGTGAACAGTACCGTATACGCGTGAACAGTGACAGTGAATAGTAATTAAAATTTTCCTATAAATACCCCCCTTCTCTTCATTTGTAAACCATCCAAGCTATTTGAGAGAATTCCTCAAGTGAGAGAATTATTTGAGAGAAAGTGAGCTTGAGATCTTGTGAGAGTATTTATTAGGTGTATTGGGGTTTTGTGTTTTGAGAGAAATTCTCTTGTCTTGTAATATCTCCATTTTAGTAAAATTCCTTTGATCGTCTTTGCCCGTGGATGTGGGCTTTAAGCCGAACCACGTAAATTTTGTGTCTCCACTATTCTATTTATTTCTCTATTTTGTCGTCATAATTATTCTTCCTCCTAAGAAACTGGTATCAGAGATTCCGGTTGTGTTCGAAGCTGCTAAGGCATGAGATTCTCAAGGAAATTCTTAGTATGCTCTGTGGTTGCAGCATTGTCTGATCTTCCACATCAGAAAAGAATTATTCTTGAGTTTACTGGTTTTGTGGTTGTTGGATGTAAGTGTGGTGGTGTGGAAAGTACATGTCTAGGCAAGGTTCTGGCTAAGGAAAGACTTGGTATTTAAGTGTGTCCGTTGTGACCCACCTCTCTTTCCTGGGAACTTACCTGGTGTGCTGTTCACTACTACATACACTATTCCAGATTATTAACCAGAGGTGTTGACTGGCATTGACCAGAGGTGTTGACATCATGACGACGACAAAATTTGATATTGAGAAATTTGATCGCAACATGAGTTTCACAATGTGGCAAGTCAAGATGCGTGCAATCCTGATTCATAATGGTTTGCATCAAGCACTACTAGGTAAAGATAAATTACCTAGTACTATAGATGAGGCGAAGAAGCAGGAGATGGATGATAAGACCCTTGCTTCCATTCAGTTATGCTTGTCAAATAAAGTTTTGCGAGAAGTTATGCAAGAGAAAACTGCCAAAGATTTATGGGACAAGCTTGAATCTTTGTACGTTACAAAGAATCTCACCACCAAGTTGGTAGTAAAGCACCGTCTATACACACTCAGCATGGCCGAAGGTGCATCTATCAAATCTCACATTAATGAATTCTCCACTATCCTTATGGATTTAGAAAACATGGAGATTTCTTATGATGATGAAGATCAAGCTCTTATGTTGCTTCGCTCACTACCTCCATCCTACAAGCACTTTAGAGATACTTTAATTTACAGTCGGCAAACTCTAAAGTTAGAGGATGTTAAAGCATCTTTATTTTCAAAGGAGTTTATTGATAAGGAGCTTGGAATAAGTAGAAATAACAGCCCAGCAGAAGGTCTACTCGTTAGAGGAAGGACTCCAGTTAAGAGTTCTTCTAGCAATCAAAGATCAAGGTCTAGATCAAAGTCTAGACACGGAAATTTAACTTGTAATTACTACAAGAAAAAGGGGCATATCAAGTCAGAATGCTTCAAGCTAAAGAACAAGCAGCAAAACAAAGATCAGAAGAGAGACGAACCCGCTAAAGCCAGTATTGTTCAAAATCAAGAGCAATGTGATCTGCTCTTAGTATGTGCTGATGAAGCCAAAGCCAGAAATGAATGGATTCTGGATACGGCTTGCTCATTCCATATGTGCCCCAATAGAGATTATTTCCCCATATATAAATCGGTGCAAGGTGGAGTTATATTGATGGGCAACAACCATGCTTGTAACATTGCTGGAATGGGCGCAGTCAGAATCAAGATGCATGATGGAGTAGTCAGAACTTTAACAGATGTCCGACATATTCCAGACTTGAAGAGAAATCTTATCTCTTTAAGTACTATGGATTCGAATGGCTACAAATTCACTGGCGGAGATGGAGTTTTAAAGGTTGTTAAAGGTTCTTTAATTGTGATGAAGGCTGAGAAGATAAGCAAACTGTACATTTTGAAAGGCTCTATAGTTACAGGTGCAGCAGCCGTGTCCACATCTTCCTTGTCTGACTCAGATGTCACCAGATTATGGCATATGAGGTTGGGACATATGAGTGAAAGAGGTCTATCAGAGTTAAGCAGAAGAGGTCTTCTCTGCGGTCAGAGTACATCAAAGCTAGACTTCTGTGAGCATTGCATTTTTGGCAAATAGAAAAGAGTCAGTTTCAGTACTGCAATTCACAGAACTAAAAGTACTTTGGATTACATTTATTCAGATCTTTGGGGGCCTGTACGTGTCCCATCGAAAGGTGGTGCTCGATATATGCTTACCTTCATTGATAATTATTCTAGAAAGGTATGGGTATATTTTCTGAAGCATAAAAATGATGTGTTTGCCACCTTCAAACAATGGAAGGCCTTAGTTGAGAAACAGACTGGAAGAAAAATAAAGCGACTCAGGACAGACAACGGTCTAGAGTTCTGTCAAGGTGATTTTAATGAATTCTGCAAAAATGAAGGCATTGTGCGTCACCTCACAGTCAGAGGCACACCACAGCAGAATGGTGTAGCAGAGCGTATGAACAGAACGCTCTTGGAGAAAGTTCGTTGTATGTTATCAAATTCTGGCCTATCTAAAGACTTCTGGGCAGAAGCAGCTTCTACAGCCTGTCATTTGGTGAATCGTTCTCCATCCACAGCAATTGACATAAAGACTCCAGGGGAGTTATGGTCTGGTAAACCGGCTGAATATTCTGACCTAAAGGTATTTGGATGTCCTGCTTTTGCACACGTTAATGATGGCAAATTAGAGCCACGATCTAAAAGGTGCATATTTATTGGTTATCCTTCTGGTGTGAAAGGATATAAATTATGGTGTCCTGATCCAAAGTCTCCAAAATTAGCAGAGATGTTGTATTTGATGAATCTACTATGTTGCATCCCATAAAGGAGACTTCTACCAGAAAGGAGACTTCTGTTTCCTCTAATACATATGTTGCAAGTTCTTCTAAGCATGTGGAGTTTGAGGTGGAGAATGAACTTTCTCTACAAAATCGAGTTCAGATGCCTACTTCTATTGAAGAAGAGGAAACACCACAAAGTGAAGAAGAAGACTCTATTGCTAGACATAAGCCACCAAGAAAGAAGAGGAAGCCTCAGAGACTAGCAAACTATGTCTCATTTGCACTAGCTGTGGTAGAAGACACAAATGCAGTTGGTGAACCTTCAACATATTTAGAGACTATCTCTTGTGATGATTCTGCTAAGTGGTTAGAGGCTATGCAGGAAGAGGTGGAGTCTCTTCACAAGAATAGAACTTGGGATTTAGTTAAATCGCCTAAAGACAAGAAAATTGTTGGATGCAAGTGGGTTTTTAAAAGGAAAGAAGGCATTCCAGGTATTAAAGATGCGAAGTACAAGGCACGGTTGGTTGCAAAGGGCTATAGTCAGGTACATGGAGTTGACTTTAATGATGTATTCTCACCTGTTGTTAAACATAGCTCTATTCGTGTCTTACTTGCTTTGGTTGCTATGCATAATTTGGAGTTGGAACAACTGGATGTTAAGACTGCCTGCTTGCATGGAGAGCTTGAGGAGACAATTTATATGCAACAGCCTGAGGGTTTTGAGATTGAAGGGAAGAAAGACCATGTTTGTTTGTTGAAGAAATCATTGTATGGTCTGAAACAATCTCCTCGACAGTGGTACAAGCGGTTTGATTCTTTTATGGTTGGCCACGGCTATTCTAGGAGTCAGTATGATAGCTGTGTGTATTTCAGAAAACTTAAAGATGGCTCATTTGTGTATCTGCTGCTCTATGTTGATGATATGCTGATTGTAGCTAAGGATATGTTTGAGCTAAACAAATTAAAATCAGAATTTAGTGGTGAATTTGAAATGAAAGATTTGGGAGCAGCTAAGAAAATTCTTGGTATGGAGATTCGAATAGACAAAGCTGCAGGAAAACTTTACATTACTCAAAAGAGTTTTGTTGAAAAGGTTTTGGAGTGTTTTGGTATGAAAAATGCTAAACCTGTAAGTACTCCACTCGCTGCTCATTTTAAACTTTCTGCTTCTATGTCACCACAGTCAGATAATGATATTGAATACATGTCACATGATCACTACTCTAGTGCTGTTGGTAGTCTCATGTATGCTATGGTATATACTTGTCCTGATATTGCACATGCAGTCAGTGTTGTTAGTAGATATATGTCTAATCTCGGTAAAGAACACTGGCAAGCAGTGAAATGGATTATGAGGTATCTACGGGGTACTACTGATTCTTGTTTGGAATTTGGAAGGAGTAAGGGACATTTGGTTGGTTATGTTGATTCAGATTATGCAGGTGATCTCGACAGACGGAGATCCATTACTGGCTATGTATTTACTCTTGGTGATACTGCTATCAGTTGAAAAGCTACGTTACAGTCTACAGTAGCATTATCCACTATAGAGGCAGAGTACATGGCAGTTGTCGAGGCTATAAAATGAGCCATTTGGATGAGAGGCTTATTTGGTGAGCTCAGTTTGGATCATAAAGTGATTGTCGTCCATTGTGATAGCCAAAGTGCTATTCATTTAACTAAAGATCAAATGTTTCATGAAAGGACGAAACACATTGATGTGAAGTACCACTTTGTTCGTGATATTATTTCTCAAGGTGATATTTCTGTTAAGAAAATTGGTACTGCAGACAATCCAGCTGACATGTTGACAAAGTCTCTTTCAGTAAGCAAGTTCAGGCATTGCTTGGACTTAGTTGGTATTTATCAAAAGTGATTGCCTTAGGGGCATTTCTGGAGAAGATGATTGAAGAAATTCTTCAGCTAGCAATTTTCAAGCCAAGGTGGAGATTTGTTGATATGTCTTGAAATTGCCCAAGCCCATTTGCAAATTATTGGGCTGACCCAATAGAAATAGTATGTGCTACAGTAAAAAATGAACAGTATGCACCAAATACGCGTGAACAGTGACGTAAGCAGTGACGTCAATAGTATGTATGCGTAAGCAGTGACGTCAACAGTACCGCGTGAACAGTAACAATGAATAGTAACTAAATTTTTCCTATAATACCCCCCTTCTCTTCATTTGTGAACCATCCAAGCTATTTGAGAGAATTCCTCAAGTGAGAGAATTATTTGAGAGAAAGTGAGCTTGAGATCTTGTGAGAGTATTTATTGGGTGTATTGGGGTTTTGGGTTTTGAGAGAAATTCTCTTGTCTTGTAATATCTCCATTTTAGTAAAATTCCTTTGATTGTCTTCGCCCGTGAATGTAGGCTTTAAGTCGAACCACGTAAATTTTGTGTCTCCACTATTCTATTTATTTCTCTATTTTGTCGTCATAATTATTCTTCCGCTGCGAAATTCCTAACAGGAAGGCCAAGGTAAATATGACTTTTCAAGTGTGAAGGGTGATCAATAATTAGTTCTAACTGTGATCAATGCTTGATCCACAAAATTAAGGAATATTAATACAATTAAAGGATCTTTTATGAGAGCACACAATTTCACTTAAAATTAAAGGATATTAGTGTAATTTTTCTAATTTTAAATCGCATTGGTTAAACCTCTCTCTTGATTTAATGTTAATTCTATTAAAGAATTTTTAATATAATTTATTTGGTATAAATTGTCAAATTTGACCACATAAATTTTTACAAAATTATTTTGAACCAAAAATACTAATTTAGTTGTTACTAACCAATCCTCAAAATTTCTTTTCAATCCATAGGCAAAATATTACACAAAAAACCCCACAAAAATCCACTTTCCTTCTATCTTTCTGCAACCTCTATTCATCTCTATCTTCTCTCACTAATTTCTCACTCTTTATCTTTAGCCTTGTACAAAATACAAACATCAACATGATTTATGCACAAAAAATGATCTGAAAATAGGTTGTTAGTGTTGCATTGTTGAAACTCCTGGAACATCACATTTTAAAAAAAAAAAAAAAAATTCAACAAATATTGTCATCTTTGTTCCAAGTATGCAAAAATCTTACTGAAACTCGTTCACTGTCTTTGTAAAATCATATGTTTCATGGGTTTTTGTTGTACGTTGCAATATTTTAAAGGGATGTTTACTAATCGGGAATAAAAATGAAAGATATTCAAGTTTCATTGGAAAAAAAAAAAATCAGGAATAGAAAATTAATTTCTCAGGTGAGAGAGGAAATTAAATTCCCTTTCCAGCATGAATAAATAATTGATTTGAGCAAATAACACAAAAGTTACCTGAGGTTTGCCTCATTATAAACATAAACAACTTTTAAATTTTTTTGCACAGATCTCCCTTATCGTTAGTGGTTAACTGTTAGAGGAGGGTAATTCAGTCATTTTCACTTATTTATAATATTTTAAAATCAAATATAATTTTTTTTTAAAGAAATTAAATATAGAGCTCCACTGTCCAATGATGGATGATGGAGATAAAAAAAAAATTTATAAATAAAATAATTTTAAAAAATTAAAAAAATAGATGGATCTCCACTGTCCATTTATGAGATGGACGGGGGAGATCAAATTGAAAAAGGAAATTGAAAAAATAGATTGGTGAAAAAAAAATTAAAAAAAAAAGAAATTGATGGATTATTTGTGGTTGATTCAATAAGAACGAATATGTCAAAAGTTGGTTATGTATAAACCAGATCCCTCATCGAGCAAGTGGACATTGACAATCACCAGTTACTTAAGCACAAGGCTAGACAAGTCATGAATCTCATAATACCCAAATAAACTAGGAAGAAAGCCATTTAAACCGAGAATGCACGTAGGCTAGGAGATGGTTGACTAAGAGCAATAAGCGGGTGAAAGGTAAACATGGATACTTAACGATGCCACATGAAGCTACATGGACAAGTCGGTGGGTCAGGATCCCCATTTCAATCATCATGACATCACAACTTGTATAAGTGAGAAAAGTAAAAAGTTGGAATACGAGAACACAAGGCTAGATCCCTTAAGAGTGTCTTGTAAACCAATTATTCGATCTAGATATCCCAACAAGATTGCCGAAGACATTACAGAACCTAGAGGTGCTTTGTTAGTCTAAAGTAGAATCAATAAGAGCAGAAGACCTTTTGATGAAGGGTGATTGGTGCAAATCCTATTGGAGATTGGATCTGCATTTTCCCTTTTCTTTTTGTTTTTTTTTTCTTTTATCAAAATCTCAATATTCGATTTACGAGATAGATGGTATATATAAGATACTTTCCCACAACGACTAGGAGAGCAAGATTATAAGATTTTTCATTATTTTATACACACATTTAAGGAACTAAAGATATATATATATATATATATATATATTACATATATTGCAATATCTACTTGATTTAAATCTTGCTAAGAATCAAAGAAAAAGATTCTTCAAAAATTATCTTGATTTCATTGTTTATCATCCTTGTCGCTAAACCAACCTTACAAAATTTGGGAGTTACTATCACAACTCCCGATAGTTTGTTGGGCCCAATTTTCTTCATAGAAAGAAAATGAGGTCCATACATGAAAATTCAGGCCTATCGGCCCAAGACCAAACCATAATTGGGGTGCAGTTAGCAAGTAACCCTGGTATGGAATTAATTATTAACTAAATATGTCAGATTTGAAATTAAAAATGGTAATTAGTGAGTGAAGCAAAAAACAGAAAAAAAATGGGACCCAGACTGTTGCATGAAAGCTACGTGTACAATATCATGGCTGTAATGGGGGTTAGACTACCAAAGAGAGAGAGAGAGAGAACATCTCACAACAACACATAATCTTAAAATTGGAGACCCAGATTACATATTCAATTCCACATCACCATTAACACCACCATTTTCCATTACTCTGTTTCTCTCTCTATTTCTCCTTTCTCGCATCTATGGTTCATCAGCATCATCATCATCATCACATCAGTGTCGATTATTATCTCTTCTTCTTTTTCTCTGCAAACAAGCAATAAAAAAATATATAAAAAAAAGTTTTAGTAACTGAAAAAAACACCACCAACACCGCCACCACCGCCACCAACGCACACGTATAGAGAGAGAGAGAGAGTATGTGTGTGTGTGGGTCAACAAAATTCCAAAGCAAAACAAGCAAGAAAACAAGCGATACCAGGGAAAACGCCTCTGGGTTTTCTGATTCCTTTCCATAACTGCTATTATCACTCTCTCTTTTTAATCTCTAAGCCTTCTCATTCTTTGGTTTCATCGATCCCTCTCCCTTCCTCCCTCTCTCTCAGGTACTTCTCTTAATCCCTTCTTGCTGTTTGTTGTTTCTAATTGATCTCAGATGATTTTTTTTTTATGATTATGTTATTGCGTTTCAATTTTTGTTCTTGGGTTTTTTTTATTGTTTTTGTTTTTCGGATTTTTGTTTACGCTTTGTGCAATTGTGAGGGATCGAGTTGACCCATGTTGGGTTTCGCTTGGGATGTTGAATTCATCGGTTCTTTTTTCGTTTTCTTTGTTTTCTTCTTGGTGCTATAGTTTGATTTGGGTATCATTGTTATTGAATCCTTTGATACTGAATTGGGGATTTTTTTTCTCTTTCTTTATTATTAATTGTATAAGTTGGTGTACTGGGTCTTTCGAAATTTTTTTTTTGATACTTTGTTAGTACAAGAAGTGGCTTTGTCGATTTCTTCGAAGTTCTGTTCTTTAATCTCTTAGTCTCTCTTTTTTTTAAGTTGGTGTTCTAGATGTTTCAATGTGCTAAACTCTTAGGCTTTACAATGCAGGTATCTAATTTGATACCTATTGATTTTTAATCGTCCTGCATTTCATTGTTTGATTTTGGGGTTTCAGGTCAATATGTTGACCTTTTTAATGTAATTTTTGACCTTCGACATTTGCTATAGAAGAACAAGTATTCTTTGTTTAGATGTTGAATGTATATGGTTTTGTCAGCCGAAGCTAATAATTAGCCATGAGCATCATTCTATGGTAGTAATTTGATATTGACGAGAGCACATTGTATGACATAGTATAAGTGACCATGTATCATTCCTTGTTGTAACTATAGCTATTATAGCTTGCAATTCAAGTTTATAGAAACAGGTGAGACTTAAATTGAAGTGGGGAAGACATTAATGTGTAGTAAAGAACTTTTTGTCAAACTTATGGCTCAGTCATGGCAAATTGGTAATGTCTCATGTAGGCCTCTTTGCTTCTGGTGCAGTGAGGGGTTCGATCAAAGAGTTTGAAGTTTTGTGCTACATTGCACTTGAGCCAAAAGAGTGATGTGTAATTGGGACTAGATGCAACAAATAGCTCCTTAAAAATGAAGGGTTTGGAGTAGAGCCCCATTTGAATGTAGGAATGGAAAGAAAGAGATATATAGAAAGTCAATCTAGTGAACTGTGCAGCCGAACTGTATGAATAATAGAAATATTTTATACCTGATAAGGCACAGATTTGATTAGTGAAATGGCTGGATTCAAAATTAACACAATAATTAAATAGATTAAAGATTAAAGCATGGAAATTTCATTCATGGAGCCTGTGCTGGTATACTTTTATAAGCAGTGGTGAGCAGCAAGCCAGAAGCATCTGTGAAGTGCCAATATGTCCTCTGTTTATTAAAATTGTTCTCTATATGATTTCCATCTAATTCTTGCCAGAGTGATGTCTTTGAAGTTAAATTGTGATGGTTATAGCCAAACCAAAGCACACAAGTATCCTCAAATAGGATTAGAATGATACTAATTAATCGGCGTCTTTCCTATTGCTTGGGAAGTGATCTGAATGGCAATATGTATTATGTAGATATATTCCTTCTTTGGTTCTCTTTATACCTTGTTATGTTTTATGCGATATGATGTTTTATCCTTTTCTGAATCTCGTAATTGTTGTAATATGATGTTTAGAGAAAAGTTATGGTATGTATGGATCTATAAATGCTTATTATTTGGACTTCTTCTTTGAGATCAATCATGGTCTTTGTTATTTTTTATAGCTTCAAACAATTTATTATGGCTCTGTACTTGTCATCTAGTTTGCAATCTATTACTAGGAAAACCTGAAAGTTAAGAGGATTCTCTCTCATGGATATCTTCTAGAAACTCTTTCTAAAATATGGAACATTTTGTTCATTGTTTTCATGATTAGCTATTAATATGTGGTCTTAATTGGTTTGGCATTGTAGCTGGTAATTTGTTTGGAGTTTATACTTTGAAGAATCATCTTTTGTTAATAATGCAATGGAAAATGAAGGATTAGAATTATGGCTTCTCTGGTAAAAACTAGCCGGCTCAGCTATGAATTCATTTGAATTATTGTTCCTAAATGACATTTTGTGTCTCAAGTATATTAATGTCATTGTTTTGTGCACCTTTTGGATAGAGTGGAACTATATATGCGTTGACCTCAGACAAATTAATGCCATCCATCAAAGCTAGACAACATGGGAGCCTTACAACCATACCTGTAAGTGAGGAGTGCTAGTCACAAAGACATTTTTCTTTTTCCCTTTTTTTTTTTTTTTTAACTTTTATCTGTGTTCTTTGTGAAACAACATTTTTCTTTGTGGAACTATATATGCGTTGACCTCAGACAAATTAATGCCATCCATCAAAGCTGGACAACATGGGAGCCTTACAACCATACCTGTAAGTGAGTGCTGCTAGTCACAAAGACATTTTTCTTTTTCCCTTTTTTTTTTTTAAACTTTTATCTGTGTTCTTTCCTTTTGGTTTAGTGTCTATTCTTTTCTTAATTGTATTGCTATTTTGACTGTGCTAACATTTTTTTACAGTTTCAGAGATGCCTTTTTGAGTAGACGTTCACAGCCTTTCTTCTGTTGGTTACATGAGGAGTGTGTAACTTGTGTCGCCATTTGAATTTGGAATTTGGAATATTTTTAACATCTTATACACAATTTTTTTAATAGAATATATTGATCCTGATGCAAGGTCAAGGGAAAACCATTGATTCCCTCCCTGAATCTGTCAATATTGATCAGGGTTCTGTTGCCAATAATACTAGTATGAATCAGCAGACTTCTATGGATAATATGTTGAATCCAGTGGAAAGCCGATTGGCAAATTATACAGTACCTCCTGGTAGTTCAACATGTGTAAATGCTGTTACTCATGAAAGTCAGAGCTTTCGTGTCTGGAATTATGGTGAAACTAGTTCCAGATTGAATCCAGAAAGTCCGATGGATGATGATGGAATAAAAATGGAACATGGTTGG
>CM010615.1:32461366-32549768 GCA_003430845.1 Xanthoceras sorbifolium
TCTACACCCCATCACAATCAAATTAAACTCGCTAACCTGATCCTTTTCTTGCACAAAGTAGCCTTAGAGTGAAATATTTTGTATTTTGTCTCCGGCCTTCAACCATAAAGCCCGAGATTTCTGGCGCCAATAAATCTCCTGTTTTTGTAACAAATCGTCAATTCTCCTTTCCAAAAAATGAACCCCCTTCTAGTCAACCACACCATCCGCAACCTCACACATCAACTTCAAATCAACTCTCAACCCTTTAACTCTATATCACTTGCCCTTTTCTTCGCATAATTCCACTCCTGCAAGTTAGAAACCACAGATACTAGATAAACCTCTGATAGCATTAGAACCCGCACCCTGCCTCCAAGCTTTCTCAATCAACCCCATACAGTCCTCCTCATGGACCCAGGCCTCCTCAAAATGGAACCGAGAGCTTCACTTCCTCCTACCACTCCCAAAACCCTTGGCCTTACATATTCTATCAACCACAATAGGTAAGTGATCAGACCCTTCATGATTCAAATGCAACACTCGAGCTTCAGGAAAAGCCTCTCTCCACTTCATACAATAAAAGAACCTATCAAGTCTGTCCTTAATCAATCTATACAACAAAAGAACCTATCAAGCCTCTCAATCATACGCACAGGAAGTTTAACTTTAGGGATAAGAACCACTAAGGCCTCACCCAAAGCCTCTCATATTTGCCCATTCATTAAGAATTACAGGGGACTGCCGAAACCAACTTTGAACCCACTGCATCCCAATACCTCTAAAAAAACCCTGTATGGAGACCATCAGGGGTCCGAAGTTTTGAGAGGACTCATTTGATTTAAAAGCATCATGCACCTTAGCCGAAGTAAACCTGCAACTACCATACAATTCATAGAAACTATCACTTACGCTTAACAGTATCTAAACACTGTCTAGATCAGCCCTAGAAGGAAAAGAAGTAGCAAATAAATTTTTGAAAAATTTGACACCACCACTTCCAAACTTTCAAGACTATCCTTCTACAACCCCATCGCAATCAATTAAAACCCACAACCTGTTCCTTTTCCTGCACAAAGTACGCCTTACAGTGAATTTGTTTTTGTATTTTTGTCTCCGGCCTTCAACCATAACAGCCCGAGATCTCTGGCGCCAATAAACCATCATGTTTTTTGCAACAAATCATCAATTCTCCTTCCACCAAAATGAACCCCCTTCTAGTTAACCACACACCTCCGCAACCTCACACATCAACTCAGATCAACTCTCAACCCCTTTAACTCTATATTACTCACCCTTTTCTTCACATAATTTCACTCTTACAACTTAGAAACCACAGACACAACACTGCTAGATAAACCTCTGATAGTATTAAAACCCGTACCCTACCCTCCAAGCTTTCTCAATCAACCCCTTACAATCCTCCTCATGGACCCATGCATTCTTAAAATGGAACCGAGAGCTCCACTTCCTCCTACCACCCCCAAAACCCTTGGCCTTACAAATTCTATCAACCATAGTAGGCAAGTGATTAGACCCTCATGATTCAAATGCAACACTCGAGCTTCAGGAAAAACATATCTCCAATTCATACAACAAAGAACCTATCAAGTCTTTCCTTAATCAATCTATCACCCCCCACCCCCCCTGTCTGTTTAAACCAATTAAAACATCTGACAACCAAAACCCATATCTAGGAGACTACAGTTATCAGTAACACTCTTAAAATGAGCCATCATACTAAAACTTCTACAATTACCACTTTGTTCTTCCCATACCCTTAAGATCTCATTAAAATTTCCTCCTACCAACAAAGGCAAAACACTAAAACCCTTCAACCTACGCAAAAGCTCCTAGGAGTGTAACCTAAGACTCTGACTTGATTCTCCGGTGAAACTCGTAACCTTCAAGAACTACCATTCTCATTAACTACAACCGAGTCAATATATCCCTTAGAATAAGATTGAATAGTGATATCAATCTTATCCCTCCAAAGAACAAGCAAAACCACCGCCTAAATCATTTTCAATCAACACCAAAGCAACCTTTAAAACCAAAGCTACAATGAATTTTATCAAAACTAACCTTTCTCTAATCTCGTTTCTGATAAGAACACCAACTCCGGATTTTCCTTACGTAGAAGACTACACAAGGATCTGAATGTTCGAGAGTTTCTCAACCCCCGAACATTAGGAATCCCCGAACATTCCAACATAAGGTTTTCATAATGCCCGCCAAAGCTGGGAGCCAGCCACTACCGACATACTATTGTTACCCTTGCACCTTTTAGCCTTCATGTAGCACCCCCCGACCCGACCCGGCCGGACCGACCCGGGGCGCGCTACCCGGACTTTCAAATTCTTTCAAAACTCATTTTACGTTTTAAAATCAGCGTGAGCCCATAAAACATTTTAAACTTTTTACGGAAATCCGGCAGAGTACCGTTTATTTTTCGGACTTTCCAAAACCTGTTTTTGCACAAATCAATTCTAATTCACATTTTCCAAACACTTCAATATCAATCAAACAATTGCGCACTCTGCCGTTTAGTGCGACTTATCAATCACAATTTATAAAATAAGACAAAACAGACGTTACTATTTAAATAATAAAAGACAGTAATCATAAAATAAATAAATTACAAAACGTTTTACAAAACTTATTTACAAATTCCATGTATATGCATGCTTTCAGAATATATACACATAACAAAAGTATAGCTACCCAACTGTACAATCCTGTGACTCGGTCTGCAATTCTTCCAGTTCTTCAGTCTTTACCTTCGTCCGGATTCTTGGTACCTACGCGTTAGACACAAAAACTAACGCGCTAAGCATAAAGCTTAGTGGGTGTACTAAAAACTCAATTAAATAAACTACAATATAATTAGTCTTTAAAGAGAAATAAACCACAAGATAAACATTTTCATCATTAATCGATTTCAAAACAATTGAATTTCAAAATTAAATCATTAAACAATTTCAATTTCTCGAAGTTCAATAATGAAATCAACATAAGAATTCGATCAATAAATTCATTCGATTCACTTTCAATTCTATCAATTTTGGCCCACTAGAATACTAAACATATACGGACTGGAATATGGGTCAAGCTCCCAACCCCCAGAACGAATTCTGAGGAGGTACGTGTCTCCCAACTCTAGGACCGTGGGTACGGAACCTAGAGAGGTACATAGCTCCCTATCCCAGGAACGAATCCTTGGGAAGGTACATTAACTCCCAACCCCCAGGACGAATCCTGAGGAGGTACGTATCTCCCAGCCTCTGGACGAATCCAAGAGGAGGTACATCAATATCATCAATATCAATCAATCAATATCGGCGCAGTACTGCTCAATAAAACCCAGCTGGTATACCAACCTCCTATATCCACTTCTATGTCTACGTATCCTAGGGCCGTTTCGATAAACAAATACGATATAATATAAAATCTTTCCGAATCTTTCTGAAATCAACAACATGTAACGAAATCAATAATAATCATATAAATATTCAAACGCAATCAACAATAATCAATAAATATCGAAATCAACAATAATCAACCATAGAACCCACAAATCATCGATTTACATATAATATAAACATTTTTCATACGAATAATCGGAATCGAAAACTTTTAACGAAATCGAAAACGAAAACAAAAACGAGAAACGAAATCGAAAACTAATACGAATAAGTAAACGAACTATTTCTCGAAACAAACACTTTACTTACGGAAAATCGATAACGAAAACTTTGAACGAAACCGAAAACGAACACGGAAACGAAATCGAAACAAAAACGAAAACACTAACGAAAGTCTTTGCATAATGATTTCGAAAACAAACGTACACCTACCTCGGTACCGTCTTTTCGTTCGAGAATCGCGGTTCTACGATTTCGTCTTTCCTTTTCCTTTCTCTTCTCCTTCCTTCTCTTTCTTCTTCTTCTCTCTTCTTCTTCTTCTTCTTCTTCTTCTTCTTCTTCTTTCTTTTTTTTTTTTCTCGCTCTTTTCTCTCTTTTCTCGGTCGTTTCTCTCTCCTCTTGCTGTTTCTGTTTTCTCTGGCTTCTGCGAGAAGCTTCTCTTTTTTTTTATATTTTTTTCGCCATCGCGACCGCCGTCGCGACCTGTGGTCGCGGCACCAGGTCGCGACACTCACTGGAGTGCGCGCACCGCCTTCGTCGCGAGCGCGCCCTGGTCGCGCGAATGGTCGCGTTGCTCACTGCCAGGTTTTGCCATTTTTCATCGCGAGCAAGCCATCGCGACCTGTGGTCGCGGTGACTGGTCGCGGTACTCACTGCCAGATTTTGCGTTTTTCACCGCGAGCGAGCTGTCGCGACTTGTGGTCGCGGTGACCAGGTCGCGATGCTCTCTGGTCCAGTTTTCCAATTTTTCATTTTTCATTCATTTTTCACTATTCAATCCGGTCCACTGGAAATCATAAAATAAACATACATTTAATTACCTTTACACCCCCTCAAATAGTAAAATTTTATTTTCACATATTTCATATATATAAAATTCATTACCCGAAATCCGGGATGTTACACTTCACACCATTATCATCCTCACAACAGATCACCATCTTACCACCCTTCAAATACTCTTCGACACTACCCCTACCAGACTGTTTCCCCCTTGTCAATCTCTTCCACTTCTTATGCTTAGGACTACTAACCTCCCGTGAATCTACCTATCTGAACAAACAAAAAAACCTTCGAGCTAACTACACAAACAGACCCTGCCCCTTCCACCACAGAAATCCCACAGTCCTTATAGTCACCAACAGAAGTAATACTAGTTGAACCCTCTGTACTAGCCACACCCTCTATCACCTTTTGAATCCCTACAAACCCATAATCCCTGTTATCCACAGAAATGATAGAACCAGAAATTTCCCCTTTCCGTACTACGGTCTTAATTAGAACTAATCCCTCTGGATCATTTTTCTGACCTTGAGGATTAGACTCCTTAACCCCATCAGAACCCCTATTACCCAAATCAAGATTAGATTCCCGAGCTTAAGATCTTTCCAACAATTGAGCCCTCATTCATGTCCCATATTTCAAAGCAGCGGAATCCAAAAGCCTACAGCCACACTCAGTACACTCTCTAACCAAATACCTAATCCTCCCGCAATAATAACAAAAATTAGGAAGCCGTTCATAACATAAGACCACCACACTCGCTTCCTCATCTTCACTAAATTCCACCCTCATCTCTTTCTTAAGCGGTTTAGAGATATCCACCAAAACCCTAACTAACACATTTCCCTTTACTATCACCCCTCACACCAACATCAACCTCTTTTACCGTACTAACCATCTCCCCTAAAAAACACCCCAAACTCCTTATTCAACCCAATCAAAGGAACATTATACATTTGAATCCAAAAAGGAACTAAACAAAAGTCAAGATCAAATAGCTTACCCATACCCGAAGCCTCCGTGAGAACCAGCAGATTTTTATCGAAGGATCACGGACCACCTTCCAACACTCTCTTGCAATCCCATGGACAATTAAAGCGAAAAACAAACGTATTAACTACAACAGCTTCAACTTTAACCTCTTTAACAGTCCGCCATATCTTTACAATCTAGCATTGAAAGCTTCTCGATTAATCTTCTGATTAGCTATAATTTTCCCAAACAAACTCAAAGACAACCTCAGCTTCCCAGATTCTTAAAGGACCTCTCTGATTCTAGCTATTGGACCGTCTTCATCAGTTAGAGAAAGCTTAGCACAAAGCTTCGAAATCTCCTCTGAATCCATAAGAAATAAACAAAAGAAGATCGAAACTCAAAAAAAACAATCGAAAATAAAAAGCATCCAAAAAGGATGAAGAAGAGCACGTAAGAAGCACAAAAAAAGCTTATACAGTTCCATGTCTAGAAACCTCATTCTAGAGAGAGAAAGAGAAGAATATGAAGTTATTAATGTGTTGATTTTTTACTCAGACAATTATTGATTATTCTTACCCTTGAGTCCATGTCCATATAAATTGTATGACCATGTATTAATTCATTGCAATTTGAAATGGTGGTCCAACTTGTATTAAAAAAAGCCTGTGAAGTTTAGCCATACTTAATTATCAACACGCCCTTATGTGTTTTGCATTGCAACCAATGAGAATTATCCTCCTTAATTGTCACACCAGTGCATGTGCTTAGAGAAAAAGAAGTGTCATAGGAAAAGTCTCCGGCATGGTATCACCAACTAACTTCTTCAAAGCGTAAATTGATAACCGAATACGCAGTGATAATGATAATTTATTTCGTTTACAATAAGTCATATAATTTAATTTATTATATCACAATTAGGATATGAGTTGGAATGTCTCAAGTTACTCTTTTAATTTTATAATATAAATTTCAATTTAATACTTTTATAGATACTATAACTTTTTTTCTAACTATTGTAATTTTTGACACATACAAGTCTCGAACTCAAAACTTGACTATTAATTAAAAAACATTTTGTAATTGAAAAAAAATGCAATAGTAAAAAATTCAATTTTTTTTTTTTTTTAAGATCTAACACATTGCGGGTCAAGAGAACACCTACAATCCACACTAATTGTACTTACCGGGATCTACGAAGATTAAGCCTTTATTAGTACGGTTCGAATATCTATTTTCATAGTTGAAGCCGTCTACTCCCAACATGGTGAGCCATATACTCTTAATACGGGAGATATTTACCTATACTTATTGAGTTTTATAGGCGATAATGAAATATTATATACATATTAAAGTTTGAACCTTAATACCTTAAAAGAGCTTGTGAGGCTCCAACCACCAAGGTAAATTAATATAGTTATTTTACTAAATCGTTACTCCAACTTCGTTGATGATTTACTCAATACTTGCACATCACGGAGGTTCCATATAGTCCTAATTCAGATAAGGTCACTTTTATATGTTATCCTCACAATAAATAAAGTTGTCTGCTTAGAAGTCAATGGAGTCCTCCTAATTGAAGAGAATAAATTTTATGAAAAACGTAAATTTATTGATAGGACCGTTCTAATAGTGCTTCCTCATTATTCTTTAAATTTATGTTTTATGAAAAAAAATAAATTTAATAGTACTTCTTAGAAGTCAATGAATTCCTCCTAATCGAATAACTTGAATTCAATTTTTCCGAATTTTTAGATTCGAATTGGACTTTATCCAAAAAATAGTTTTGTTTTTGAAAAATAATGACAATAGTTTTCTTTTCCCAAAAAGAAAACTTTCTCCCACTCTTTATAACAAAAAGAAAATAAAAAGAGTATACGAAAACAAAAAGAGTTGGTTACCAAATTTCCACATTGAATGATTGAATACAAACTTCAATCTTGGTGGAGGTATCGCCATCAACCAAAAGGACAACTCACACTTCGACACACAAAAAGAAAATTAGTCATACTGATAAACCAGTTAGAATTAAAAAGAAAGAAAAAAAAAAAGGTTGGTTTGTAAATTGACAATCGTGGCCGCTTGCACTTGCAAGTTGCACCAAATCAACCACCGAAAACAATTGTTGAACGTCCACAAACCTTAGACTCGTGTGGGGTTGATGTTAGCTGTTGAAAATCTAAAAAATCTATTTTACCAACCCTAACTTATACAAACCATTATGCATTGAAAGCCATTTTTATTTAATATAATACACAACCCAAGATTTTATATTAAAATTTCATTCATAATAACATGATAATTAATTTATTTTTAACTATTATTTTATATTATTAAATATTTATCTACGCTTAATAACAAGAAACATTTACTTTCACGACTACAAAAAAAATTAAATAATTATACTTGAGAGTTAATATAATAAAATATAATAATTAAAGTAAGAAAATATAAGATTATTTAATCATTCACTCACCGTCCATAAAAATACAAATTTTTCTTTGCGACAAGGAAAATATTCAAAGAGAAAAAGATTACAATCACTTTATCAATTGAGGTACCGTTCAGGTGCGGGCAACCTCGGATACACAGAATCAGCCACCCCCAATCACTTGATCCGACGGCAGAGAGTGATTCCATCACCAACTGGAAGCATGCAGATTTCAATCCTGGGGTCAACAGCAAGAGCCTTGTTGAGCTCCAAAACAAAGTCTCTATAATACCTAACATACTTCCTCATCGGAGCATCAGGCGGTGCCACCACAGATCCGTTCCATAGGGTGTTGTCGTACCCGATAAGACCACCAACCTTGACCAACTCAATCAACCTCTTGTGGTAGTTGATGTAGTTGTCCTTATCAGCGTCCACGAAGATGAAGTCAAACGACCCATGGTACTTCTCCTGAGGTTCACCACACACAATAACAGAGTTATTTTTGACATTAACATTATAAAAAAAATGTGAAAAATATTGTATTGGGTTGGAGAAAGAAAAATTACATCTTCTATCATTTGGTCAAGAACAGGCATGGCAGGGCCTTCTCTGAAGTCAATCTTGTGTTCAAGACCAGCTTTCTGGATAACAGGCAGACCCAATTCATAGTTTTCTCTGTTGATGTCCATGGCCAAAATCTGCAACAATTACACAGACACAACACAAAACAAGTTATTGACTAGTTGGGATTTTTTTTTTTTTTTTTTTTTTGCAAAAATCACTAATTAAAAAATATTCATATAATATTAAATTAAGTTACCTTTCCATCTTCAGGAAGAGCAAGAGCAGTTGCCAGCAAAGAGTAGCCTGTGTAAACACCGATTTCCATGGTGTTCTTGGCATTGATCAACTTCAAAAGCATGTTCAAGAATTGCCCTTCATCAGCTGATGTTGTCATGAGGTTCCTGTTGAATTAGTTCAGATCAATAATTGATTTAAAACAAAATGATACAATCTCAGAGAACAAGTAATTGTAACAGAAGTCAACGTCTCAGAGAACAAGTAATTGACCCAAGTCATAGTTTTCTCTGAAACCTACCATGGATGCTTGGCTGTTAATTCTCTGAGCTCCTTCATGGGTTCAGGCTCTCTTGGGTACACACTGGTCTCAAGAATATACTACATTAAATAAACAAAAGAAAAATGAAAAATCAGAACCCATACAAGAAAATAAATAAATAAATCAAGAATTTTGAAGAATTAATATACCTGGTAGAGATCATCACTTTGAAGAAGGCTTTTGTGGCCAACTTCCTGGTGTCTAGCGGGCTGTTTTTGCTGTGATTCTCCATTGTTGGCCATTGATGCAAGTGTTGTGCTTTGTCTTTTAAAATTTGTTTTTCTGGTGGCGGTGGAGGTTTTGGAGATGATTACCTGATCTGAAAATGTGAAAGTGGAGATGTTTTTATAAGGAAGGTGAGAGTCCGGTTTGGGTTTGGTTGGATCGCCAGCCAACCGGGTCGGGGGTTGGTGAGGTCTTGAGATAGCATGAGTCAATTTGGTCGCATCAAATGTGGAACCCACCTAATGGGCTCAATTTTGTTTTTGTTTATATATATATATATATATATATATATTTATTTATTTTATTTTTTTTTTCTTTTCTTTGCGATTTGCAATGTAGATTTTACTATTTCAGATTAATTACGTCACATGAAAGCATATATGACGCCCGAATATTTCTATTTTTTTACTTATTTTTTGGAAAAAAAAATTGTAATGTACATTTACTTTTTTTTTTTTTTTTTGTAGATCTGTAATGTACATTTACAATAGACAAATGATGTCATGTTAATTTTTTTAGTGTTAATGATGTAATTAAGTTAGAATTGTGAAGTTTAATGTTAATAAATATCTATAATAATTGTACCCACAAAACAACCACCGGGATTAACGGTCCAGACAACTACTCCTAACAACGGAAGGCGAGGACTGTCGGGATTAACGGCCCAGACAGCTACTCCTAACAACTGGAGGTGAAGACTACCGGGACCAACAGCCCGAACAACTACTCCCAACAACAGGAGGGGTCTACTCCTAACACATGGGAGAGGTCTAACCATACAAATACATTTTTATAGGTAAGAATGAGAATATATATTTAAATATTTATTTAATGTTTTGAAATTTGGTAGCTCCGGAGAAGTTTGAGATCTACGATCATCAAGACAAAGAACCTTATATTTTTAAAAAATTAGAACTAAGGCTATGTTTGGAACATGGGACTAGGAGTGGGATTGGACTATTTACTCCTAGTCCCATGTTTGGAACATGTTGGGATTGGATATATCCAATCCCAACAGTTCCACTTAATCCCATCTTGGTGGGACTAAATAATCCCACCAAATTGGTGGGATTATTTAGTCCCACCAATTTAGTCCCACTTCCTTTTTTTTTTTTTTTTTTTAATATAAATAAAAATTAATTTTATTTTATTTAAATTAATTTTAAATAATTTATTTATTTTAAAAAATAAATTAAATATCTCATTTAATGTTTTAAAATAATATTCAATTTTATTTAAAAATATTTTTAAGTAAATTTAATTTAATATTTTTATTTTTATTTTATTTAAAATGATTTTATTTATTTTAAAAATAATTTAAATATTTTTGTTCATTAAAAAAAATATACATTTCTAATTAATTTAAAATTAATCTTATTTTTTATTTAATTTAAAATTAATCTTATTTTTTATTTAAGTTAAAATGAATGTAATTTACTTTAAAATATTTTTATTTATGTAAAAATTAATTTAATAAATTTATTTTGATTTTATCCTATCCCATCCTTTACCAAACAAAAGACAATTTATTTTTAGTCCAGACTGTACCAAACACATCACAGTACTAATTTAGTCCAATCCAATCCAATCCAATCCCATAAAATAGTCCAATCCAATCCCGCGTACCAAACGGGGCCTAACATAACTAAATTTAGCAGTGGGATTGAAATTTAAATAATATAGTAGCTATTACAAAAAGAGAGAAGAGATAAAATTAGGTAAGAGAAAGTATCATTGTTAAATAAAAAGAAGGGTTGAGTGAACATGGTGCGTGGGACCTATAGTCTTGTTGGTGGAATAATACATTTGGCAAAAGCAAAGTTGGTGAGGGGTTGGTGAAGCCAAATTTTCTTTTTGTGAATAATAAGTTTATATGTATATTTGTATTGTATTGCAAAAGAGTTGGTGGCCACCTCCCTTGGAAACAGTGATTTTTTTTAATTTATTTTTATCTTGTTATAATATTTGTTTATCCACATTTAATTAACTCGTTGCTTTGAGATGCAAATCACCCAATAATGAAGTAGGTGATGATTAAACAAATGACAAAGATTATTGAACAAAAAACTAATATGGTCATGTTTGGTGAGGAGACACTAGAGAGTGCCTTTGCTTTGAACCACTATGGTCTTCTTTGTCCTACTTTTATCTGCTGATAGTGTTTGGTTGCTGTTTTAGGCTTAGTCTCCATCTCTACTACTTAAATAATTTGGTCCACAAGGACACCTAGCAGCCACCCACCAACTTTGACTTTTCATTAGATCACTTCCATTAATTAACATTTCACAGCACCAACACCAACAACACCAGTTTCATACAAAGCAAAAATGTTTTTGTTTAACTGATATAGAGTAAATTTTTTAGTTGCATTTTCATGTGCTTTGCTTAAAATACGGATAGACTCGATTGATTTAGCATATGGTTCGATGATCTCCTCTGCTACAAAGGTTTCTGATAAAAGATATAAAGATTCCAAGGCACGTTTTTGTTGAAATTCTCTTGGGGTTTAAGTTTCTAATAAGTTTTGAAATTATCTTCATCTGCCTATAATGAAATTATACCTTAAGAGAGGTCAATGATACCTTGAAGTTGAAGATATTGTCTTCAATAATCAGTCCCTGTCCTGGGTTAGTTTGGTTTATACATAAATGCTATGAGAGTGCTGTATCTTGTCCTTGAAAATACAGGAAACTTAGAAATAAAGGAAAATCACAACCAAGAAGAACACAGCAGCTTTGCCACAACAATGTAATTGCTTTATGCTCTACATTGATGCTGTGACTGAGAAGATCACAGATGCTGGGAAAACTACGTATGCAACTCAATTAAACAAAATAAACTATCAGAACATTTCCAATCTTTATATAATAGGAAAAGGGCTTATAATTTTGAAACTGAAAGCCGTTGAAGATGGAAATGAATTTACAACAATTATGACAATAAATTTGAACTCAAAATCATGGCGTATCAACCCATAACAATGACCATTGCCGAAACTATTTCATCATTTCTTTTTCTGGCATCGACATGAAAGGAAACTTAGTGACTCACATGGAATGTCAATGCCCTATATCTCCTTTTAAGTTCTTCAAGTGGCCCCTGCTCTGCTTGAGAGCATCAGAAGAGGAGGAACTATCTCACGTGCATGTAATTTTGAAAACTGAATAGAAATGAGATTGGAACACAAATACAAATAAGAAACAGCCAATCTGAAATAGACTGACAATTTTGCCGCCAGAAAGAGGCACTAGATAGACAGGTTTTCAGTTAAGTGTAGCCTTATCCTAACCATTTGAATTTGTGTACATCCTATTATCTTCAGTCTTATCAAATGTGTATTTCAGTTTAACAATAGGCCAACATAGCCTATTGCAGCTAACACAGCCCAAGTCTTTCTCAGGTTTTCCCGCGGCTTGCAACAGCTACCTGACCTCGTTGAGTTCTTCAGTTTGTTCTAAAATAGCGCTACCTCTACCATATGAACAGAATATTTTCTAGTTTTGCATTTTTCACATACTTCTCGCCTCAATTTGTCATTTGGCTAGCATACAATCTACAAGTAAGTTTTTGATAAATTCATACATAGTTTAATAAAGCATTTACATTTTGTATTTTAGGATGTAAATGAAGTCAGTCTACTTGCAGGAGTGAATAATATCACACGTTGAAACATTCAGATGTCATATTCATTAGAGAAGTATAACGCAGAACAATATGAACCACATATGTGAATCATGTGAACCACGGTACTTTTAAGTCATAAATGAAGTCTGTCATCTTTGCAGAAGCAAATAATATCATACTTTGTAGCATTCAAATGTCATCCTTATTAGAGAACTATATCACAAAATAATATGAACCATACATGCGAACCATGTTAGCTAGCTCAAGTTTAAACTCAAAACACCTAGAAAAACAAGGTCAATTCCTCCCCTTGATCCTTCTTTCATGCTTTTATCCTAAAATTCTTTTTGAAAACTCTGAAAAGTTGCTTGAAGGGGATTAAAGGTATTAAGAAAAAACACAAACTCATTTTACACAGATCATGTAACACGATAGAGCCAACTATTTTCTTAGGAAGTTTGTCTGAGCATTCAAACAGGGTTCTTCAGCATGGCAAAGTTTTACTCAGTTTCGCAATTACTCTTTTTGTGCTCCATGTCAGACCCTATTAGATTTTAGTATACATTTGACAGTACTAGAATAGATCACTTATATATCAGGATGATTTGTGAGATTAAAGCTTATAATATGACTGACTACTTTGCAATCTGATTACATTAGCAAGTGTTCTGTCACTCACCAATTTTTACCTACAGCTCCAAAGACCAAAGAAGTTTTAATTCAATTGTAGATATAATCATCCAAGTAAAAAGATCTTGTTCTAGAAAACGTTAATTAATATTTCTAGTTTTCCACAAAAACAAGTATATGTTGATAGAAACATAATTAAGGTGGAAATTTTTTGAAGGGATAAGGGAAAGTTAAATTGTGAGAAATGTTAGTATTCACTTCTCAACTTGATTTTCATCCTCCCACTAATGATTTCCCAGTTAAAACAGAAAGTAACATATTACCAAGCATGATCATTTTTGTACAATGGAGGCAAACTAGTTGAAGTGGATTTAGAAATGAAACTCACTGTTCTACTGTATTGCTAGTTTCAGATGAATTCCCAAAGAGATGTTAATTATAAATTAATGCATTAATATATGAAAGACAAGATAATTATTTTAATTTGGTAGCTGTAAAGCTTTCAAATTGAGAATTCAGTCGACCAAGTATAAGTAAAAGCTATTCAAATATTTTAAACAAAATTTCTTCAACGGAAAATTGGAGCCATTTACTACTCAAATTTTGTTACAATTGTTATCTAATTAAATACTTGCTAAACAGCTCTTCAAATGTATCATAATTTAAGTCTAAACAGATTCATCGTATGGCTAATGTACATATATTCGAATGATAATCCTCTCAAATTTATGTTTATCCTTTACAAAAGTAAAGGAGAAAAAGAACATCCACATCACCTAAAAACAGACTGCACCAACTATAGACCTGGACCTGCACAATTTTTTCAGTCCTTACGCTGATGGTCATATCTTCAGTTACGATGGCCATCACTTTTTTCCTTAACATTATATTTAAGCCATCATGATCACCCATATTTTTCTGTATAAAATGTCTGTAGCAGACCACAAGAACAATTCCTTAGCTGTCAGGTGATCAAAACTAAATGTAGCCTGAAAACTAGTCTGACAGAACCTAGAAACAGCGGTAGTCACATCAAGCAATGTAAAGGAATCTCGTTAGCTTATACACATACAGCTTCACAAATAAATCAGTAAGATAATTGTCTAGGATTATTTGGTGGAGATTTTGGGTTTAGGAGTTCTCTTGAAAAGGCATTATGCACATAGATGAATAACACATCTCAACAGAGAAGTTAAGAGGAAAACTTGTTTGGAAGATTTAACTGAGCATTCCTCCATAGGGCCCCTCATGTACATAATTGGATACCATTTAAACTGAAAACTCACATTTTCTATCCAATATGAGAGACACAACACTGACATGTGTGCTCTTGCATCACAATGGCGCACAATCAGCTGCTCCACAAATGCATCAACACTCTTCCATATCTAATTAGTGTCCTTGATACCACCGCCCATTGGGAAAGTTTTCATAAAGGAGGTTCTCTAGATTAGCCTTCATGCACATAGGAAAATGCTTCAACACAGAAGACTAAGCTGATAAGTTGTCAACCAAGGGAGGTTCTCCTTCTTTAACATTCTCTATATATTACGGGATAGAAAGCTGATATAGCTTCTAAAAGAACTCTTTTGATCTTTTTACTCCATGGTATTGAAGTATTTACAATGCTGGCTAAATATATTAAGGTTTTGTTGCATGTTCAAGCATACAAGTATCTTACTAATACATTCTCTATATGAAATGGGACAGAATGCCAACATATGCTTCTAATAGAACCCTTTTGATCTTTTACAATCTGGCTAAGATATTAATAACGCTCAATAGCTTAGTTGATGCTATCTAACATTCTAAGATAAAAAAGAAAAGGAAATAAACGAGAGCGCCTTATGTCTGTACATTGACAATGGTATAAGAAGCTGAAATGGCTAATCTTCAAAAAAAATTAAGTGTAACAGTTAAAAAAACTTTCTTTGACTAAAGGGTAGTGAAACGAAAGAAATAATCAATTGAAATGAACTTCACTATTGTTACAAAAAATCTTCAATTACCTATCTCAAGAATGTTGCTATCTCTTAGTTGGTTAGCAATCATTGGACTGAACTGTTAGGATCCCTACCATAACTTGAATCGTTGAAAACTTTTGCTCTTGTAGCCAATGCATTACGTACAACAGTAGCCTTTTTCTCAATCAAATTCTCTTCAAAACTAGCATCGCTGTAATACTGAGAACTTTGATCGTGCAACGAGTAATCACCCAGCTCATCAGACAATCCAGAATCATCCTCTCTCATTAGCAGAACATTTTGTAGAATAGCACAAGCACCTATAAAAGCAACTGCAGTTTTAAAATCCTCTTGTATTGGCCTACTCAAAACACCCCAATTCTTTAAACTAGCAATGGTTTTCAATGCTGGATTGCGCATCAATTTATGAGCCACATTGAAATTCTCTTCACTTGATCCAGGTTTGGCATCTACAAATGGTACCATTAACCATGGAAGCAAAGGATACCCTCCATCACCAATCAAATACTGATCTACAGCTACCCCATTAACATAAACAGGACTTGAATCCAATAACTTCTTTTCTTCGATATCTGTATACAAAGTTGAAGATTTAAGCACTCTCGAATCACCCTTATCGCCACGAATACCAGCAACAATGCTCAAGATTCTTGAAGATGAGTCAACAACAATTTGTACTGCAATACTGTCTTCAATTAATTTTTCATCTTTTGAAGATTTTGATCCTTCACTTTTAATAATCTTGAACCTAGTACAATCAATAACACCGCAACAATTAGGTAACCCCGTAAATTCCTCAAAAGATTTTGAAATCGAAATAAGCTCTTCCGGGCCAGGAAATGCAACCCAGAACCGAAAATTGGTGCAAAGAACACGACACAACTGCTTAACACAAAACCGAGTCACCGACTCAGTAACCCCAAATCTGTCAGCGAGTTCAGTATAACTTGACCCGGTAACTAACCTAGAGAGACCAATACCAAGCCGGAGATCCGCCGAGAGATTCAAGGGCGAACCGACCGGGTCACGGCAATCCAGTAACGGCTCGAGCAAGCCAGACAGCCACTTAAATGTGGCGGAGCTCATTCTAAACGAGTTTCTGAACGAGTCAGGGGACTGAGTCAGACCGAGCTCAACGAGTCGAGGTCCGAGCTTCGCGACTTTATCTTCATGGGTCGACTCAGAATCTTCTTCTGACAAATGGGTTCTCTTTCTTTTCCTGGAAATCGAGAGAAAAGTGAGAGAAGCCGCGATTTGCTGCGAAGAAAGGAAGTGAGAAACGACTGGGGAGAGGTTTTGAGTAGAATTTGAATTGGGGAAGAGGAGGAGGAGAAGAAGGAAGAGTTGGGAGATCAAGGAGGAGAGTAGAGCTGACAATTTGCGAGAATCCATTTGAGAATATGATTGGAGGTTGGTGTTCTTGGGAATCGAAAATGTGTCAGAGTTGCAGGTGAATCTGGGGTGACTATATACATGGAGGCACCTGGCAAATGTCAATTATGGAAGCTTCTATCCATCACGTGACTGTATTGTTTTTTATTAAAGGACAAATTACTAAAAAGTGAGGGATAGTGGAAATCGTATTAAAAAAATTTTAAAAAATAATTAGAGAAGGAAAAAAAATTTTGGTGTTGGAACTCCGTACCAAAAAAAATAATTTAGAAGCGTTGGAGACCAATCTCCGTCGCTCGATCTTCAACGATGGAATCTAGAGATCCAGAATTTTTTTTTTTTAATTTTTGGTTGGTTAGATTTCCACCGTTGATGGACGGTGAATATTCAATTTCCAATCCATCCCATCAAAATTTTTTTAATATAATTTTTATCATTCATCAATTTTAATGGACGGTGGAGATTTCTTTAATTTTTTTTTATTTTTTTAATTTTAATATTTAATATTAACTTTTTTTTTATTTTAATCTAGGGTAGCTAAATTTTTATTTTACTAAAAAGTGAGGGATAGTGGAAATCGTATTAAAAAAATTTAAAAAAATAATTAGAGAAGGAAAAAAAATTTTGGTGTTGGATCTCCGTACCAAAAAAAAAAAATTTAGAAGCGTTGGAGACCCAATCTCCATCGCTCGATCTTCAACGATGGAATCTAGAGATCCATAATTTTTTTTTTTTTTTTGGTTGGTTAGATTTCCATCGTTGATGGACGGTGAAGATTCAATTTCTAATCTATCCCATCAAAATTTTTTTAATATAATTTTCATCATCCATCAATCTTAATGGACGGTGGAGATTCCTTTAATTTTTTTTTCTCTTTTTTAATTTTAATATTTAATATTAACTTTTTTTTATTTTAATCTAAGGTAACTATATCATTTTATACATAAGTTAAAGTCAAACTGTTAGTTTTGTTTGAGTCAACCAATAGGGCTAAAGTCACAATTTCGTTATAATATAACCAAACATCAAAGTGTTACATTGAATTTGCCCTATATTAAATTTGAAAGGGAAACTTGCACCAATACCCTAATTTTAGGTCAAATTTCACTTTATGATAAAATATATTATAATTGTATAAACATTTTTAGATTCCATTAACTAAACAGTTGACTATTTATAGTTAAACATTGAGAGGATAAAATGGACTTTCAGGTACGACATTTAAAAAAAAAATGAAAGAAAAATTGACCCTGGGCAATTATAACTAGTCACATCCTCTCAATAAAAATTTTAAATTAATTTAAATTAAAATAGATATTACTTTTTTAAAAAAATAATAATAATAAATAAGCTATCAAAGGTAGCCTTGTTTTTCCATTGAATATTTGATGAGATCACCAAATGTTCATCGGCTTGCGTTCTCCTCCCTGCCTGGAAGAGATAAATCTTGTGTTATTGGTTGATATTTAGGGAGGAGGTCTATAAATCTCCTTTGCAAATCGAAAGAGATCGAGTCCCCATCTTCCATCACTCCTCCACCAGCGTGAAGGAATCTCCACTGTTGGTGGAAGATTTTATTTATTATTTTTTTCATATTTTATAAAAGTGTATAAATATTTATTTATTACACATCTACTTGTAGGAAAGTGATTAGTGTACCTCCCTCCCATTCAGTGGTGAGGGGTTCAATTCCCACCATGCTCATTTACCAGTATGTGTGGGTAGTTTTCTCCCCTTATTGTGGGAGTAGTATTCTTTCTTTATTGTGAAAGTAGATATCTCCCGTTATGGGAGTAGATATCCGGACCGCGCATTTAGTGATTAATCTCGACAGGTCCCGGTAGTTGTTGATATTATAATTGTAACCTCTTCTCAAAAAAAATATTTATTTATTATGATATAATAAGGGGTAAATGTGACTTTTAGATGGAAGGCCAAGGTAAATATGACTTTTCAAGTGTGAAGAGTGATCAATAATTAGTTCTAACTGTGATCAATGCTTGATCCACAAAATTAAGGAATATTAATACAATTAAAGGATCTTTTATGAGAGCACGCAATTTCACTTAAAATTAAAGGATATTAGTGTAATTTTTCTAATTTTAAATCGCATTGGTTAAACCTCTCTCTTGATTTAATGTTAATTCTATTAAAGAATTTTTAATATAATTTATTTGGTATAAATTGTCAAATTTGACCACATAAATTTTTACAAAATTATTTTCAACCAAAAATACTAATTTAGTTGTTACTAACCAATCCTCAAAATTTCTTTTCAATCCATAGGCAAAATATTACACAAAAAACCCCACAAAAATCTACTTTCCTTCTATCTTTCTGCAACCTCTTTTCATCTCTATCTTCTCTCACTAATTTCTCACTCTGTATCTTTAGCCTTGTACAAAATACAAACATCAACATGATTTATGCACAAAAAATGATCTGAAAATAGGTTGTTAGTGTTGCATTGTTGAAACTTCCGGAACATCACATTTTGAAAAAAAAAAAAAAAAAATTCAACAAATATTGTCATCTTTGTTCCAAGTGTGCAAAAATCTTACTGAAACTCGTTCATTGTCTTTGTAAAATCATATGTTTCATGGATTTTTGTTGTACGTTGCAATATTTTAAAGGGATATTTACTAATCGGGAATAAAAATAAAAGATATTCAAGTTTCATCAGAAAAAAAAATCAGGAATAGAAAATTAATTTCTCAGGTGAGAGAGGAAATTAAATTCCCTTTCCAACACGAATAAATAATTGATTTGAGCAAATAACACAAAAGTTACCCGAGGTTTGCCTCATTGTAAACATAAATAACTTTTAAATTTTTTTGCACAGATCTCCCTTATCGTTAGTGGTTGACTGTTAGAGGAGGGTAATTCAGTTATTTTCACTTATTTCTAATATTTTAAAATCAAATATAATTTTTTTAAAGAAATTAAATATAGAGCTCCACTGTCCAATGATGGATGATGGAGATAAAACAAAAAATAAATTTTATAAATAAAATAATTTTAAAAAATTAAAAAAATAGATGGATCTCCACTGTCCATTTATGAGATGGACGGGGGAGATCAAATTGAAAAAATAGATTGGTGAAAAAAAAATGAAAAAAATAGAAATTGATGGATTATTTGTGATTGATTCAATAAGAACGAATATGTCAAAAGCTGGTTATGTATAAACCAGATCCCTCATCGAACAACTGGACATTGACAATCACCAGTTACTTAAGCACAAGGCTAGACAAGTCCTGAATCTTATAATACCCAAATAAACTAGGAAAAAAGCCATTTAAACCGAGAATGCACGTAGGCTAGGAGATGGTTGACTAAGAGCAATAAGCGGGTGAAAGGTAAACATGGATACTTAACGATGCCATATGAAGCTACATGGACAAGTCGGTGGGTCAGGATCCCCATTTCAATCATCATGACCTCACAACTTGTATAAGTGAGAAAAGTAAAAAGTTGGAATACGAGAACACAAGGCTAGACCCCTTAAGAGTGTCTTGTAAACCAATTATTCGATTTAGATATCCCAACAAGACTGTCGAAGACATCACAGAACCTACAGGTGCTTTATTAGTCTAAAGTAGAATCAATAGGAGCGGAAGACCTTTTGATGAAGGGTGATTGGTGCAAACCCTATTGGAGATTGGATCTGCATTTTTCCTTTTCTTTTTGTTTTTTTTTTCTTTTATCAAAATCTCAATATTCGATTTACGAGATAAATGGTATATATAAGATACTTTCCCACAACGACTAGGAGAGCAAGATTATAAGATTTTTCATTATTTTATACACACATTTAAGGAACTAAAGGTATATATATATTACATATCATGCAATATCTACTTGATTTAAATCTTGCTAAGAATCAAAGAAAAAGATTCTTCAAAAATTATCTTGATTTCATTGTTTATCATACTTGTCACTAAACCAACCCTACAAAATTTGGGAGTTACTATCACAACTCCCGATAGTTTGTTGGGCCCAATTTTCTTCATAGAAAGAAAATGAGGTCAATACATGAAAATTCAGGCCTATCGGCCCAAGACCAAACCATAATTGGGGTGCAGTTAGCAAGTAACCCTGGTATGGAATTAATTATTAACTAAATATGTCAGATTTGAAATTAAAAATGGTAATTAGTGAGTGAAGCAAAAAACAGAAAAAAAATGGGACCCAGACTGTTGCATGAAAGCTACGTGTACAATATCATGGCTGTAATGGGGGTTAGACTACCAAAGAGAGAGAGAGAGAGAACATCTCACAACAACACATAATCTTAAAATTGGAGACCCAGATTACATATTCAATTCCACATCACCATTAACACCACCATTTTCCATTACTCTGTTTCTCTCTCTATTTCTCCTTTCTCGCATCTATGGTTCATCAGCATCATCATCACATCAGTGTCGATTATTATCTCTTCTTCTTTTTCTCTGCAAACAAGCAATAAAAAAATATAAAAAAAAAAAGTTTTAGTAACTGAAAAAAACACCACCAACACCGCCACCACCGCCACCAACGCACACGTATAGAGAGAGAGAGAGAGTATGTGTGTGTGTGGGTCAACAAAATTCCAAAGCAAAACAAGCAAGAAAACAAGCGATACCAGGGAAAACGCCTCTGGGTTTTCTGATTCCTTTCCATAACTGCTATTATCACTCTCTCTTTTTAATCTCTAAGCCTTCTCATTCTTTGGTTTCATCGATCCCTCTCCCTTCCTCCCTCTCTCTCAGGTACTTCTCTTAATCCCTTCTTGCTGTTTGTTGTTTCTAATTGATCTCAGATGATTTTTTTTTTATGATTATGTTATTGCGTTTCAATTTTTGTTCTTGGGTTTTTTTATTGTTTTTGTTTTTCGGATTTTTGTTTACGCTTTGTGCAATTGTGAGGGATCGAGTTGACCCATGTTGGGTTTCGCTTGGGATGTTGAATTCATCGGTTCTTTTTTCGTTTTCTTTGTTTTCTTCTTGGTGCTATAGTTTGATTTGGGTATCATTGTTATTGAATCCTTTGATACTGAATTGGGGATTTTTTTTCTCTTTCTTTTTTATTAATTGTATAAGTTGGTGTACTGGGTCTTTCGAAATTTTTTTTTTGATACTTTGTTAGTACAAGAAGTGGCTTTGTCGATTTCTTCGAAGTTCTGTTCTTTAATCTCTTACTCTCTCTTTTTTTTAAGTTGGTGTTCTAGATGTTTCAATGTGCTAAACTCTTAGGCTTTACAATGCAGGTATCTAATTTGATACCTATTGATTTTTAATCGTCCTGCATTTCATTGTTTGATTTTGGGGTTTCAGGTCAATATGTTGACCTTTTTAATGTAATTTTTGACCTTCGACATTTGCTATAGAAGAACAAGTATTCTTTGTTTAGATGTTGAATGTATATGGTTTTGTCAGCCGAAGCTAATAATTAGCCATGAGCATCATTCTATGGTAGTAATTTGATATTGACGAGAGCACATTGTATGACATAGTATAAGTGACCATGTATCATTCCTTGTTGTAACTATAGCTATTATAGCTTGCAATTCAAGTTTATAGAAACAGGTGAGACTTAAATTGAAGTGGGGAAGACATTAATGTGTAGTAAAGAACTTTTTGTCAAACTTATGGCTCAGTCATGGCAAATTGGTAATGTCTCATGTAGGCCTCTTTGCTTCTGGTGCAGTGAGGGGTTCGATCAAAGAGTTTGAAGTTTTGTGCTACATTGCACTTGAGCCAAAAGAGTGATGTGTAATTGGGACTAGATGCAACAAATAGCTCCTTAAAAATGAAGGGTTTGGAGTAGAGCCCCATTTGAATGTAGGAATGGAAAGAAAGAGATATATAGAAAGTCAATCTAGTGAACTGTGCAGCCGAACTGTATGAATAATAGAAATATTTTATACCTGATAAGGCACAGATTTGATTAGTGAAATGGCTGGATTCAAAATTAACACAATAATTAAATAGATTAAAGATTAAAGCATGGAAATTTCATTCATGGAGCCTGTGCTGGTATACTTTTATAAGCAGTGGTGAGCAGCAAGCCAGAAGCATCTGTGAAGTGCCAATATGTCCTCTGTTTATTAAAATTGTTCTCTATATGATTTCCATCTAATTCTTGCCAGAGTGATGTCTTTGAAGTTAAATTGTGATGGTTATAGCCAAACCAAAGCACACAAGTATCCTCAAATAGGATTAGAATGATACTAATTAATCGGCGTCTTTCCTATTGCTTGGGAAGTGATCTGAATGGCAATATGTATTATGTAGATATATTCCTTCTTTGGTTCTCTTTATACCTTGTTATGTTTTATGCGATATGATGTTTTATCCTTTTCTGAATCTCGTAATTGTTGTAATATGATGTTTAGAGAAAAGTTATGGTATGTATGGATCTATAAATGCTTATTATTTGGACTTCTTCTTTGAGATCAATCATGGTCTTTGTTATTTTTTATAGCTTCAAACAATTTATTATGGCTCTGTACTTGTCATCTAGTTTGCAATCTATTACTAGGAAAACCTGAAAGTTAAGAGGATTCTCTTTCATGGATATCTTCTAGAAACTCTTTCTAAAATATGGAACATTTTGTTCATTGTTTTCATGATTAGCTATTAATATGTGGTCTTAATTGGTTTGGCATTGTAGCTGGTAATTTGTTTGGAGTTTATACTTTGAAGAATCATCTTTTGTTAATAATGCAATGGAAAATGAAGGATTAGAATTATGGCTTCTCTGGTAAAAACTAGCCGGCTCAGCTATGAATTCATTTGAATTATTGTTCCTAAATGACATTTTGTGTCTCAAGTATATTAATGTCATTGTTTTGTGCACCTTTTGGATAGAGTGGAACTATATATGCGTTGACCTCAGACAAATTAATGCCATCCATCAAAGCTAGACAACATGGGAGCCTTACAACCATACCTGTAAGTGAGGAGTGCTAGTCACAAAGACATTTTTCTTTTTCCCTTTTTTTTTTTTTTTTTAACTTTTATCTGTGTTCTTTGTGAAACAACATTTTTCTTTGTGGAACTATATATGCGTTGACCTCAGACAAATTAATGCCATCCATCAAAGCTGGACAACATGGGAGCCTTACAACCATACCTGTAAGTGAGTGCTGCTAGTCACAAAGACATTTTTCTTTTTCCCTTTTTTTTTTTTTAAACTTTTATCTGTGTTCTTTCCTTTTGGTTTAGTGTCTATTCTTTTCTTAATTGTATTGCTATTTTGACTGTGCTAACATTTTTTTACAGTTTCAGAGATGCCTTTTTGAGTAGACGTTCACAGCCTTTCTTCTGTTGGTTACATGAGGAGTGTGTAACTTGTGTCGCCATTTGAATTTGGAATTTGGAATATTTTTAACATCTTACACAATTTTTTTAATAGAATATATTGATCCTGATGCAAGGTCAAGGGAAAACCATTGATTCCCTCCCTGAATCTGTCAATATTGATCAGGGTTCTGTTGCCAATAATACTAGTATGAATCAGCAGACTTCTATGGATAATATGTTGAATCCAGTGGAAAGCCGATTGGCAAATTATACAGTACCTCCTGGTAGTTCAACATGTGTAAATGCTGTTACTCATGAAAGTCAGAGCTTTCGTGTCTGGAATTATGGTGAAACTAGTTCCAGATTGAATCCAGAAAGTCCGATGGATGATGATGGAATAAAAATGGAACATGGTTGGTCGGCTCCATATAGTGCTCGTACTGTCGTTGGTCCCAGGTCAGAAGAAAGGCAATTTGATCCTGCTAGTATCCTTTTTCCCTCTAGGCGTATTGGCCGCAGTGGCAATCAGGCCCGAAATGGACCTTTATTTATGCAAGGTTCCAGCTCTAATCATACCCCACAGAATGTGAATCTGAACGCAGGGTATGTGGGTAATAGTGGTAATGGTGGACATGGTATCGGAACTGGTGTAGGCCCTAATCTTTATAACTCAGGTGGGCTAGAAACAGGGCAAACATTTTCTGCTGGTGCTTCTTCTAATAATGCTGGGAGTTCATCTGGAAGCTCTGGTTTGATGGTGGAGGAAAACAGCGGTGGCTCAGGTTCTTCTTTGGGTGGTTGGGGTTTATCCTGCAAGAGAAAGGCACTTGAAGGTACCTCTGGACAGTCTTGCTCAGCTGGAAGCTCAAGTTGCTTTCCTCAAGCTGAAAATGGTGTATGGCATGCTGTCCCTACGCGTTTTGATGCATCTAGCAGCTTAAGTTTGTCTCCACCTTCTCGAAATTCCCTTAGTGTTACCCCTCCTGAACAACCAAATCCTAGATTTGGAGTTGGTATGAGAGCAGTTGCTTCTGATGGCTTTCCTTCTTCAGGTATCTCAAGAAATTCAGAAAACTCCCTCAGAAGTTTTGGTAGGAGAGGAGATCCAAGACTTCAACAGGAACCATTCAATTTATCATCAACAGGGAGTACAGGGCGTTCAAATGCTGCTTCCCTTCATCCATCACCATCACCGTCAACTATACCTGTCCCATTTAATGATACTCTGGACTTGAGATCGACAGCAACAGTAGCTGCAAATCAAACTGATGTTCAGAACCAGCCTCATGCTATGCACGTTTCTACTTTGTCAAGAAACACACCTTCTTTCCCTTGGAATGGGGCTTCCAGTTCTAGAGTTGGCAATTTATCAAGTTCTTTTGTGTCTGGAGAGAGAGGTGCTGCTTTACGAGATGATGCAAACTTTAGAAGCATCCCAAGACACAATGCAGACCATCCCATGTTTGTACCTTCAGCTGAGATGAGAAGTATGGTGCAAGATCCAGCTAGTTGGAGTTTGGCCACTGGAAACTCTTCTGGAGGTGTTTCTTCAACCACTCAAATTGGATCCAGTTCAAGCATCCATCCTTTGTCTCCTTCAGCTTGGATTCCTTACCCCAACCCCTCAACACAGAGTCAGCAAAGATTATCTGAATTTGCTCCATGGTCGTTATTTCCGTCGGCGGACTCTGAATCTGGAGGTCATAATGTTCATTTTCCTCCATTGTCTTCAGGCCCTGCTGCATCCTCTCAAGAGGCACCAATGTCATCTATTATTAATGATGGGGCTCATCATCAAGCAATTCGACGGTCAGCATTTATGATGGACAGACAAGTTAATGATGTCCTTGGTATGCCCCGTTCTTTGCAGGCTTTAGCTGCTGACATTGAAGGGAGACACCGGCTGATATCTGAGGTTTGTGTCCTTGTTAATTCTCTCTCTTTAACTTCACTGTTCCTGTACATTTATTTTGCTAAGGCTGCATTACTATTGAATTTTCCTCTTATCATATTGTTTATAGATGACATTTGGTTCTAAATTACGCTGTGTTGATATCTTTACTCCAGTTATTGCAGTTGGTACAGATGATTATCACTTACGTAGTCAGTGTGGTGTTGTATAACCAAGTATCAAGTTTAATTTATCATGTAGAATGTAGTCTGATATTGCTTTTCTTTCTCTCATCAATTTCCTTAATATACCACGATGTTTTTGCAATCCATTTTGAATTAATATTTAAGTAATACACAAATCCCACTCACACCAGAGTGGAGGAGTTGGCTTATATGTATTGTAGTAAAAAAAAAAAAAGAAGCAAAAAACAAAATTAAAGAATAAAAAGTACTCCTTTTTTGGGGTAAAGAAAAACTTTCATTGAATTGTCAATTAAAGCATTGGTTTAGTTAATAGCTTTCTTTCTCCTAGTTTACTGTCATTTACTTTTTGTAAGGCACTTCTTTAGTCACCTCAAGGTGGGACACCTATTAACCAACTTAAGGTAAGGTGGGATAGTTAATTGTGTAGTTGTTTAGCTTATGCTTATTGGTAATTAGAAGGCATTTCAGGGGTTATTGTCAGGTTAGGTGTTCATAGGCTACTTTGAGGGTACAAATTTGGTGGTGGATTCAATTGGCGTACTCCTTACTAGGAATAATTCTATCTAGGTTACAGAAAGCATTTCTGAGTTCTTCTCTAGGTTAGTTATACATCAACCACTTTTAGGACACAAATTTGGTGGTGGATGTAATTGGCTTACACCTCACTAGGCATAATCCTATCTAGGTTACGTGTTTTTACACCTTGATTAGTGATGATTTGATCTCTTCTTCTTCTTTTTCTTCTTTAATTTTCTTTTTAGAATCCCTGACAACTAGTTATGTTTCTTTTGCAAACTTTTGATGTGCGTAAATTGTGATGAACTGTTATGTTAATTATTTGTGTTGTTTTTCTATCATGTTCCTGAAAAGACCAAATCACAAGGTGTTGACACTCGATTTTGTAAGTCAAAATCCTTCTTTGACAAGTCATCTTAGGATGAATAGCGTCTTTAGACACAAGGTACGTCAATGAAACACAACTTTTTCTCATCTCTAGCAAAGGGAATTTAAGGTTCTATAAAGACCTAAAAGATTCCTTAAAACATGATGAAATGACCGATGGAAGAATAATTGAATGAAAAAGTGAGTGGGGACCATTTCGCAACAACCTTGTGCCAAAGTAGGAGGGGGAACCACCAACTAAGAAATATCCTTCTTTTCCTCATTGTTGTCCCCACTTGTCTGAAGATGCGTGGAAGCAAAGGAGAAGCTAAAAATACATAACCTAGATAGGATTATGCCTAGTGTTAACAGGGGTGGGGGATGCGGTTGGTTTTCGAGGATGGAAGCGAGGGTATCTCTGTGAAGAAGAAGATAGAAGACTATGGATGTTAGAAAAGAGTGGGATTTTCTCTGTGAAATCCTTCTTAGCAGCTTTGGCTGATGTGTTGGTCAACTCATCCCATCTTCGAGCTCCGTTATACTATTTGGAAAACCAAGGTCCTTAATGAAGCCGAGTTCTTGGTTTGGTCAATTCTTGAATCTTCTAATCACCTTTTCCTTCATTGTTCTATGGCCTGGTCTTTTTGGTGCAAACTGTTTCAAGAATCTAATATAAGTTGGGACAGTCCCTTGTTCTTGTAGAATGTGGTTATCGGAAAAAGGGTCAGGTTTTGGTGGGGGTAGGAAGGTAAAGTCCTTTGGGAATGTACCAGGTTGGCTTTCTTTGGGGTGTTGTGGAATGAAAGGAGCAAAAGAATCTCTGAGGGTCTCAAAAGTGAAGGGGTACAGGTTTTGTGGGATAAAATAAGAATTCCCTATAGAGTTCTGTAGCTGCTGAATTTAGGGATACTGCTCTTTTTTTCATTATTCATAATTGGAAAGCAGTGTTGGCGTAAAGTCTTGGTTTGGGGTTCTTTTTGCATCTTTGATTCTTTGTAGGGATTTTTGTTCTCCCTCTTTTTTTGTCCTATGGGTTGTTTTTCTCTTTTATGGACTTACTTGTTCACTCATGTATATGTTTTCATTTTGTTTATGATATTTTGCTTCCTATCAAAAAAAAGAAAAAAGATTGTTGTGTTTGTGGCATGATGTTGCTTTACATATACAATTTTTAGGCATGGATTATTGTTTGCTGACTGTGTCCAAATCATGCTTATATATTATTGATTATGGAATTCCTGCCGTGTCTAGTTATTAATATATATCCACTCTTTACATTTTGTTGGTTCCTAATATAATTGTTTAGTTAACTATTAAGTGCAGCATTCTTAAATCTAAACATTTTGTTTATCTCTGTGGACCAGATTCGTCAAGTCTTGAATGCCATGCGCCGTGGGGAGAACTTAAGAATTGAGGTTAGCTTTTGAATTTTTTTAATGATTTATGTTTTATGTTTGTGGTAATTTATAATGTGATGTTTAGAACTTGGTAATTTAGTATAGTTACTGCAAGGATGCTACCTTTGATATAGAGTCAGTTTTCCCCCATAATTTATAATTTTAATTTGTGGTGATCGTTAATGGTTTAATTCTGTTGCTATTATTAGATTCCTTGTTCTCTCTATATGCAGTTAAACGGTCATAATAAAAGTCTACAAGGCTAGATTCTAGCAATGAATCATATTTCCACAGAATCTTATATGTTACTTAGTATCTTTAATCGGTTAGTCCAGTTATACTTATATCTAGCAGAAAACAAAATAAAAACAGGAAAGGTGATATTTGTAAGCTGCTGACACATGGAATAATCCTGTGATTGCAGTTGCCAGTGCAACAAAAATTAATTTGCAGGAATTTCAGTGTGTATAACTGTATTAATGCGTGTGAAACAGAGGCGTAAGACAATATGTGCATGTATCGCTCTTCCTATGTATTTAACTACAAAAGCAGTAATGATCCTAGTGGTATATTTTTTAGGCAAGAGGGTTATGAGTTGCAAAGCTTGTTTTACTGTTTAATCTATCAATACTCTTATTAAGGAAATCTTTTGAGGGATAGAGTGTACGCAAATTTGGGTTGGACACCAAACGGGCCAACCTTGCAAGTTATACTTGCATGTAGCTTTCTGATGTGCGATTCATTAGTCGAGCATGCTAGAGATATTATCCCTACGTTTATCTTTCTTTGCTTCGTACGGCCTTTTTACATCTAACAGATTTTTTTTTCTTTTTCATGCATGGAACATGTCTCTAAGTAGCTCTCCTGTTGGCTACTTACAAACCCATTTTTGTGAAAATCTTTCTAGATGCTCATGATAAAATATAATGTGGGACCCTCCCTCTAGAGAAAGGAAGAAAATATTGGGTAGTTGATCTACCTATCACTTGGTTTGAGGAACTAAGCTGCTAGCAGATTCTGAAGTGTGTAGTTAACAGTTCTTTTAAGCCAGCAGACAATAAGCAAATGCTCTATAGAAAAAAAAATTGCTTAAGAGTTTTGCCTTTCTTCAATATATAAATAATTTTAGCATAACATTTGATCTGGATGTGGTGTTCTGTCAGGATTTTATGCTTTTTGACCCATTCATATATCACGGTCTAGCTGAAATGCATGACAGGCACAGAGATATGCGCCTTGATGTTGACAACATGTCTTACGAGGTAAGATAGGGCAGTTATGTACCTGTCAGTTTTTTCACTTTGAAATTTGTTCTACTTACTCGATGATTGAATTGCTAGGAACTGTTGGCACTGGAAGAACGCATAGGAGATGTCAAAACTGGACTGACTGAGGAATCTGTTATGAAGTTACTCAAACAGAAAAAGTACATGTCCACAGAAAAAGAAACCCCACCAGATCAGGAGCCTTGCTGTGTTTGTCAGGTATGAGCTAGAGGATAGAGAAGCAAAGAGTACCTCTTTTAAATAACTTCATTCAACCAACTTATTGGTCTCAACTCCGTTGCTTGTGCATAAACCCATATTTGGCAGGAGGAATATGCTGACGGTGATGATCTTGGGACACTGGATTGCGGACATGACTTCCATACAGACTGCATCAAACAATGGCTAATGCAGAAAAACCTGTGCCCCATATGTAAGACAACAGCCCTTCCTTCATGATAGAAATAATCAGGAGGATGGATGATGTCCTCAGAGGCGGAAATTTTATTTTGTTGCCAATAGACAATTAAATCGGATAATCAGGAGGATGGATGATGTCCTATTTTATACCTTTTCTTTTTTCTCTTTGAAACCCATTTTAAACTTATGAAGTGCATAAGTTTTATGATGGATAAGCCATCAGTGCTATAAATTGCAGCATAAGTGATGAAAGGGTTACCTTTAAAACCATTATGACAGAATAATATATATGACATTATCAATCTTTTAGAAGGATACAAGGTGGTGTTTAATTTTATGCTAGATTTTATTTGGTTTTTGTTTTATTGTGTCGCCTGCCTCGACAAGGAGTTGGTTCAAATATGGTTTGATTTTGCATAGTAGGGCATGAGAATACATCATATCTTGTGCATTTTGTGTGTTGACAAAAGCATATCTTTATTACCGTAGAAATTTGATTAGCTTAGCCGTCATGTTGGAATGATACTGGATTTCTTCTCAGTTCTCTCTACTACGGTTTTGTTGTCATTGATAGAAATAATGATTTCCGATGAGCTTTCTTTCTCTCTTTTAGGCTACTGGTATATGTTCTTTGGCATAGTTGAACAACTTATGTTGTCCCAGAAAGAAAATTTAAAATGAAAAGCAAGAAAATCTGTCAGTTTCTATACAACATATTTGCAAATCCTACACACACTAAAATGCTTTGTACCAACTATATCAAGTGCCATAACCTTCTTAAGTTTATTTGTTTTTGTTCTATGATTTGCTCAAGGAACTTAAATCAATAGATGTACATCCACCTATATTTTGTAGAGATCGATATTAAAATAGATAAATGTCTAATATCCTGTAGAATATTCGGGTGCGTTCGAAATATCAACAAAATATTTTGACATTCTCAAAATATCTTGATAATCTTGAAATTTTGTAATTTTACCTTAAAGATTCATGAATTATTTTATAAATTATTAAAATATTTTTTTAATCTTAAATACTTAAATTATTGTTTAAATAATATAGATTGAAAATTATTTTAGAAGAGGCACTAAATTTATCAAAAATTTCAAGATGATGGTTAATAGCTTCCTATCTTAATCTTATCTAGTCTTAATTAAAAAAAAAAAAACCCCTCGCTGGTCCTTCGTCGTCGTTGCGCGTTCCCCGTCGTCATAGCTTGTTGTTGCCACTCATACGGTCATGTTGGCCATTCATCATGCGTCTCTGGTGGTCCACTTCCTGCTTCGCACGAAGAGTCCACCTCTGTTTCGGCCATCGCACGAGTTCTCCACCTCTATTCTAGTATTCTAGTCGCTGCATGAGTCCTCAAACTTTGTTCCGACCGCAACACGAGTCTTCCAACTTTATTCCAACCGCCGCATGAGTCCAAACAGCAACAGTCATTAATAATTCTTTCATCACATTATTCAAATTGCAAATGGTTAGATTTTTAGTTAATTTAGCTAGCGTAGATAGAGAACAAATAGGATAATTTAGTTAAAAAAATATGGATATTTGCACATAAAGTTAGGAATATTTTGTAAAATTTTAGAAGAGCAAATAACACCCAAACCCCTTGAGGTTTATTCTTCTACAAGCGGAAACAACTTCTGGGTTTATTGGTAAAGACCTCCCCTGTTATTAGTCAAATTTCATCCAATTTAACGGTTGATCATATCTGACTTTAAAGACCAAAATATCCCCAAAATAATATATAAAATTACTAAAATTTATTAAATAAAAAAAATAGTTGAGATCTCAACTATTTTTTATTTAATAAATTTTAGTAATATTATATTTTATTTTCGAGACATTTTAGTCTTTTTTACAGTCAAACATGATCAACTGTTAAATTGGATAGAATTTGACTAACGGTAGGGAAGGTCTTTACCAATAAACTCAAATGTTATTTCCGCTTGTTGAAGATTAAACCTTATAGGGTTTGGGTGTTATTTACTCTTTATTTATTTGAGTAAAATTAATTAAAATAAAAATAAAAAATTTAGTTAAAATAAAGGATAAATAATATTTTTATTATTTATTGAGAAAAAAATAAAATTGGAAAAAATAAAGTTACAATAAATAAATTTATATTTATAATCAATTAATCTAAAATTATAATAAAATAATTATTAAAATAATTAAAAACATTTAATAAAAAAGGTCAAACTACCTCCATTAGTTTTTTTTTTTTTTTTTTATTGCAACAAAACTTCTATTATAGAAGACCAACAAGAAAGCTAGGTTCAGTATTGAACCAACAAAATTCCTCCTTAAAGGAAAAGGCTAGGGAAGCAAGATAATGTGCTATTCCATTCCTTGAACGAGGAATGGCATGACAGTTGGAAACTCCCACGTCCCTAAAAAGAGCCTTGACATCATTAACAATAGGATCCACAAAAGAACTAGGAAAAGAGCTAGATATCATAGCCACAACATTAACAACATCTAACTCAACCCACTCAATAATCAAGCTCAACTCTTTGGCCAGCAGCAACTCCTCCCGCAACGCCAGCAACTCGCCAAGCTCAGCTGGAAAAAACCCCAAGAGAGGCTTAGCTGAGGCTGCAACAACCTTGCCCTGATCATCACGCACCACTGCACCAGAACCCATCACATAGACACCAGACTTCACTGCTGCATCGGTATTCAACTTCAGGGAGTCTGCTGGAGGAGGCGACCACGAGGCGGAACAAGGCTGCCTGGGAGACTGGAGGAGAGGGCCAAAGACCTTCTGATTGCCCTGGAATTCACGAAGCAAAGAAAGCGACCAAGAAACCAAATCAGCACTAAACCTAGGGGATTTAGAATGAGAGACATCATTCCTTTCAGACCAAACCCCCCACAGAATCATACATAACTCCTCAAATTCTTTTCTCTTAGCCCTAACAAAAACCCACAAGATCAAATCAAAACAAGAAATATGGTGCTGCAAATTAAGGATGTCCCAGAATACAGTGGGCTCCCAAATGGCACGCACTGAGCTACACCAAAAAAGGGCATGGGCTGAGCTCTCAGGAGCATCACCACACAGGACAACAAGGGTCAACAGCAATCTTCCTAGAGCAGAGATTACAGAGGGGCGGAATGGCATTGAGACAAACTCTCCTAAATGAAAATTTTGATTTTTGGAGGAATGTTGAGATTCCAAAGAGCAAGCCACCATTTCGAATCCGGGCACGAGGAGGATCCTTTAAAGGAGAGTTTTTCCTGCGCTGCAACTCTATACCCACTCTTCACAGAATACTCTCCATTCTTATCAAAATGCCAAACTAAGGAATCTTTACAATCGCCAAAACTCAGGGGAATTTCCAAAATAGAATCTCTATCCGCTGCTACAAAAACCTGATCAAGCTTAGCCAAATCCCAAGAGTGGGAAAATGGGGAAATAAGAGATGCAATCTTGAGATCTTCCAAAGGGGCATTCGAGTAAGGTCTGAAAATGGATGCCCTTGGAATCCAAAGATCCTGAAAAGCCCTGATATTCTTACCATTACCCACCCTCCAACGAAGACCCTTAAGAAGAAGACTCCTGCCCCAGACCAAACTCCTCCAGAGATGAGAACTCTCCTACTTCAATGAAACAGATAAGAAATCCTCCTGCTTGAAATACTTTGCCTTAAAAATTCTAGCCACCAGAGAGTCTTTATTCTTAACAATTCTCCAAGCCTGCTTACCTAAAAGAGCCTAATTAAAAAGAGATAAATCTTTGAAACCAAGCCCCCCATAAATTTTTGGGGAGCACAACTTTTCTTTAGAGACCCAGCTAATTTTCTTATTACTATCTGTGGCGCCCCATAGAAGCCCATGATCATGGAGCACAGCTCGTTGCAAAGAGCAGAAGGCAACTGGAAGATACTCATAGTAAAGGTAGGGATAGCTTGAGCCACAACTTTGATTAGAACTTCTTTCCCTCCCATCGAGAAGAGATTGCCTTTCCAACATCTGATTTTACGCCAGACCCTCTCCTTAATATCACAAAATGTTTTCCTTTTATTTTTCCCCACCATGGTTGGAAGACCTAAATACTTGTCATGAGTTTGGGCATTAACTAGACCCAGGCAATTCAAGATACTGGCGCTTCGATCATCTTCCAAATTTGGACTAAAGGTGATGTTAGACTTTTGCAGATTAATCCGCTGGCCAGAGGCTTTTTCATAGATTGTTAGGATATATTTCAACTTCTCACAATTCTGAACTGAAGCCCTGCAAAAAACAATGCTGTCATCTGCAAAAAACAAGTGACTAACAAGGGGGCTCCCGCGACAACATCTCATACGCAGGAATTGCCCATTAGATTCGTTGCCTTTGATAAGAGTAGAAAGAGCTTCTGCACAGAGAAGGAAAAAAAATAAGGAGATAGAGGGCATCCCTGCCTTAACCCTCTTTGCGGGCTAACTTTCCCCACAGACTTCCCATTAACTGTAGTCCTCAAAAATCGCTCGGGGACACGGGGCACTACAACCTGCAAAGAGAGAACACACGTGACCCGCAGGACGTTTGGGACACCGGGGTGGTGCCGGCCAAAGTCACTCCGACGGTCAAGTTAGCGAGTGCTAGTAAAAGTGTAATGTTTGTAAATGGAGATGAGTAAGGAATACTTCCTGCTATCTTCACAGTTGGGGTTTTTCTGATCAAAGGGGATGTAAGGTCGGAGGGTGATCGGAGAAGTTCAACAATGGCCGTAGGGTGTGGCTTTTTCTTAGTAATCTCTTTTCCCCAGTTTTTTGGCCGTCCCCTCTTATGAGGGATTATCTTCCTCTTTATAGGAGACTGATGCTTCTCCCTTTTGAGGGATCTCATCATTCTCTCCTCTCTGTCTTCCACCAAGAAAGCATCTGGGTGCTTCTTTTAACCGGGCTGCCATCAAGTGTCATTATGACTTTGTAGGACCCGTTTCAAAGTAAATCACAATTTGGTCTTCCTCGGAGTGACGGAGATGCTATGTCGTACCACATGTAGGTTTCTTGTCAATCTGGACCATAATTGGGTGATGTAGCACGGTCGTACTACATAAGGGTACATGTCGTGCGACAAGGTCTTCGAACTGGTTACGTCGTCGTACTAGATGAGCGCTTCATGTCGTGTGACATAATCTTCGAACTGGTACGTCGTCGTACTACACGAGCGCTTCATGTCGTGCGACTTGGTCTTCGAGCTGATACGTCGTCGTACTACAAGAGCGTAGTCCCACTTTGGGCTATGGGTTTTGTCTTTGGACCATACCTTGGGCCAGACATATTTTGGCTACTACAGTTTGCCCCCAAACGCATTGGATTTAAAAAAGCCAAGGAGTTTGCGTCGTACGACATGTAGACATAGATATGTATGCGTGGGCTCCAAGGTTGGGTCGATATTGTCGCACGACTCTGTCTTTCTGAGAGAGTGTATCAGTGTTGATAAGTAGATGACAAAGCGTAAGTTTTGCCAGTGTCGTGCGACAATGTCACTTAGAGAAAAAACGGTTGGTCTCCAAATGACTCCTCGATATCTGTGCCGAAATAAATGCGGTCTTTATGGGTAGCGCGCATGCATGGCCAATGATAGGTCATTGGAGTATGTGTCCATGAGAAGTTGACACGTCATCATAAGCATTTTTTTAGTTGCCCGCCCTTCCTCTTTCTTCTTCATTTTCAATTTTTACCTTCTCTCTATTTTCCTTTCTCTCTCTAGAAACCAGACACCTGAGCAAATATTTTCCGACGTCTATTGCTCGTTTTTCTGCCTTTCTTGCGTTTATTCCGGCGAAGCAGTGGTCATTTCGTTCTATTTGGTAAGTTTTTCTTGCTCTTGCAATATTCGATTTCTTGTACTTGCTTTTTTGCTTTCTGGGTATTTTTGTGTTCTTCAAATAGTTCTTGAGAAGAACTTAAAAAAAAAATTTTAGATCGAAAAAACTAGACTTAGGTTTCTACACAACCTGTTTGTAGAGTCTAGGTCGCACGACGGTAGCCAAGACGTATAGGTCGCACGACCTTCTTAACAGTCTTGGGAGCTGATATTAGGTCGTGCCAAGTCTTTGATCTAGGTTATAAATACTAACCATGGCTACTGTCGTTCGACTTGTAGGTTTTGATGTCGAGTTGAGGTGACGAGAGTCCTCCCAGTACCTCTGGGCGCGGATACGACGATCCCATAGATCTGTCGTACGACTCGTGGGGAGAGTCAGAGGCAGCGAGTGCTGAGGTGACAGTGGCGTCGTACGACACTGTGACTGTCTCTTTTGCGGGTACATCACGCGTGGCGGACGACATTCCCATGGGGATTCCGTTAGTCGAGCTACCGGGCGACGCAGCTGGCCCATGTCCAATGGGACCTAGTAGGCCGCTGGGTTTGCTATTAAATAACCCAGCAAGCGTGCTAACTGAGGACGACATCATGCGCCTTCGATTTAGCTACGGCATACCTGATGGTGTCGCACTGAGGGCGCCATGTAAGGAGGAGAGGCCAGATTGGGACGTCCCAGGATGGACCTATTTCTACGAGTTCCCGTTCCAGCGGGTAGGATTCAGGTTGCTAGTAGTCGGACTACTGAGGAAAGTGCTCGATCACTTCGAGCTTGCCCCAGGGCAACTGATGCCCAACAGTTGGAGGATCCTGCTGGCGTTAGATCTGTTGTGTACGAGGGAGGGGATAGTCTTCGAGCTACCCGACTTGTTCTACTCGTACACCGTGCGGAGCACGACACAGAAAAGGGGCGCTATAATTTGAACCTCCGGCCTAACAGAACACACCTGATAACGGAGCTGACGACGAATGACAGGTTGTGGAAGGACAGGTATTTCTTGCGAGGGGCCTGCTTGTCGATTGGCCTCTCGGGGATACTGTCGTTCGTGCGACCTGGTCTAAGGCTGGTGGGTCTTCATTTTAGTAGCGTCGTACGACTGTCTTTGCTATTGCTCTCACTAACTCCCTTTATTTGTTTTTTGTAGTGAACACAGGAGCGCATCAAGCTGTTGTTGGGTTGACGTGCGTGACGCGTACAGAGAAGGTGCTGTCGTACGACGTCAAGGAGAGGAGTTGGAGGAGTATTTTGGCGGAGGAAAATCTGCGGCCGAGTCACCTCTGGAAGTTTAGCGTGATAAACGAGCCAGGTACCCCCTACCCCGCCTTCAAAAATTTAGTGGAGTTTGTCAGAGTCAGGCATTGTGTCGAGCGACTGTACGGCACACGATTTCTGACTCTTATCTCATACGTCGAGCGACGATTTGCAGTTGACATCATGGCTGGAGAGATTGCCGCGCCTGCTGCTGATGATGCCATGAGGAGGCTGAGGGAGAAGAGGAAGGGGAAGAAAAAGGCTGAGTCGAGCGACCAAGCGGCCTCCACTCCTCCACCTCCTCCATCTAGTCGAGCCAAGGCCTCCCAAGATGTTACTTCTGCTGGGAAGAAAAGGATGAGGGAGGATTTGACATCGGGTGTCGACGCATCGGTCGACCTGGTCTTCCCGCAGGATGCCTCTGCGTATTCTGATGTTGGGTCGATCCTTCCACAGGTCGAGCGGCTGCTGCTGCCTGAGGATAAGAGTCGCCTCAGGGAGATGGGTCTTTCCCAAGCTGCCGATTGGGGCCTAGGCCACCTCTTCCAGGTATGGTCGTACGACTGGTGCTTTTTGTATATTTTGTTTTAAATATTTTATAATTTGTTCTGACTTGTATTTTTATTTTCTGTAGGCTCTTCAGTCGCACGTTCATCTGAAGGAAGAGCTGGGCGTCGCCCTCAAGAAGGTGAAGGACCTGAAGGTGAGCAATCAGAGCCTAAAGGCTGACAATGACAAGCTGAAGGCTTCGAATGTCGAGGCCAAGAAGACTGCTCTTGAGGCCTCGAGTCGGGCGGTGAAGGCCACTTTGGAATTAAATAGGCTGAAGTCGAGCGTCGACTTGCTGGAGGCCAAGCTGAAGGCTAAAGAGGCAGACTATGACTCCCTGTACGACAAGGCAGAGGATAACGTCCTCAATGCAGTCATTAAGACTCGTGCGGATTTGATGAGGGAGTACAGGGACGGTCGTGCGACCGAGTGGAAGGTTGACAGCTGGATTGCCGACCATGAGGAGCTGTCGCGCTATGATGAGGATGAAGCCGATGATAAGCCTGGTGAAGAACCTGTTCCTCCTCCTCCAGAAAGTTCGACCGTCGTAGCATTGGCTGCCCAACCGACTGGAGAGCACGATGATCTTGCCCCATAAGGGGTTGTAAAAAATGTTTTGTCGAATGTTTTTATTTTTATTTTATTGTATGCTCTGTTTGAACAACAATTTTTATTAATATATGAAGTATGTTAAATTTTCCTTGATGTCGTAAGCTTTTTATGATAGTAATTTTTATTTATGATTTGTGTGATCCGTTGGAGATGGAAACTTTGAATGTTAGGTCGCGGTCCATGACCTTGAATGCGGGTCGTGTGACCGTGTGGAGATAGAGAGTCCATGACCTTGAATGCGGGTTATGTGATCGTTTGGAGATGGAGACCGTGAATGCAGGTCGCGGTCCATGACCTTGAATGCGGGTCGTGTGACCGTTTGGAGATGGAGACCGTGAATGCAGGTCGCGGTCCATGACCTTGAATGCGGGTCGTGGTCGAGTCTTGTCGTAGACTTTGTTGTTTTGATATTGAATTGCCCCAGTTGGAGTGCGTAATTGCTTAGTTGCACACTACAACTTTGATTAAGAATGTAGTTAAGATAGTCTTGGTAATGCTGACCTGCATGAAAAGGTTAGCGTCGGCCGTTGGTTTTATCAACGACCCTCCGACGGGGAAGAGAGTGCCATGTTGTAGAGTGACAAAGTTCGATATATATATATATATTTTTTAAAACTGATAATGTTTTAGATGTCATGCGTTCCAACTGTTGCCGATCTCCATGCCATCTATACATCGTAGTTTATAGGCTCCATGTCCAAATACATTGGTGATTTGATATGGTCCCTCCCACGTAGGGCCGAGTTTGCCTGCTCCTTTTTCTTTTGTATTTTGAAAGACGCGGCGAAGGACCCAATCTCCAACATGGAATGATTTAAGTCGAATGTTTCTGTTATAATGGCGGGCGACTCTTTGTTGGTATACGGACAATCTGATTGTGGTCTTGTCGCGACGCTCGTCGATTGTGTCAAGTTCGCTCAACAACTCTCTGTCGTTTGCTTCTTCTGTTGCGTGTCGTATCCTATAAGAAGGGTAGTCAGCCTCTGTTGCTATGACGGCCTCTGAGCCGTAAGATAGAGAGAATGGTGTTTCGCCTGTTGACGTCCTGACCGTCGTACGGTAAGACCATAGCACACCTTGTAACTCGTCAGCCCACTTCCCTTTGTATTGGTCGAGTCGCTTCTTGAGGGTGGACATGATTGTCTTGTTAGTGGATTCTGCTTGTCCGTTAGCTTGAGGGTATCTTGGGCTTGAATAGCTCAATTTGATGCTCCACTTGTCGCAAAAGTCTTGGAAATCGTATGAAATGAATTGTGAGCCATTGTTTGTGACTATTTCTTTTGGAACTCCGTAGCGGCATATGACATTCTTCCAAATGAAGCTTTTTACCTCGGAGTCTTTGATTTTCACATATAACTCGGCTTCGACCCACTTTGTGAAGTAGTCGGTCACGGCTAGCATGTAGACTTTGTCTCCAGTAGCGACGGGCAATTTCCCTACTATGCCCATGCCCCACTTCATGAAGGGCCATGGTGCTGAGATGGGGTGGAGTCTTTCCGGGTGTTGATGTGAAACGTGGGCGAAGCGCTGACATGGGTCGCACCTTTTGACGAGGTCGTGCGACTCGGACCGCATTGTGGGCCAGTAATACCCGGCCGTGATTGCTCTATTGGCTAGGCTTCTCCCGGCCGAGTGATTCCCACATTGCCCCTCGTGTAAGTCCTTGAGTACTTGCTGAGCTTCAACTAGGTCGATACATTTGAGGTAGGGCAAGGAATAGGATCGCTTGTAAAGTTGACCCTCTATTATAGAAAATTGGGCAGCCTTGATCTTGATTCTTCGTGCTTCTGTTTTGTCAGATGGGAGGGTGTCGTCCCTCAAGTAGTCTTGGATCGGGGTAATCCAAGTGGGCTCGTCCGAAATTGGTTTGATTTCGAGCTTTGTTGGCTTCCACACAGCTGGCCATTGGACAAATACCATGGGAATGGTCCGTTCAATCGTGGTATCTAGTGCGGACCCAAGATTGGCGAGTGCGTCGGCATGCGCGTTTTCGGATCTGGGTATTTGCTCGATGTCGAATGACTCGAATGAAGCTTGTAACTCCTTTACCAAGGTCAAGTAGGCCGACATCTTCAAGTCCCGAGCTTGATAGGACCCTTGCAATTGTCTCACAATTAATTGGGAGTCACTGCGTACCTTGATTCCCTCGACGTGTAAGTCTTTTGCCAAGGTGAGCCCGGCTATGAGGGCTTCGTACTCGGCTTCGTTGTTGGTGGTCTTGAATCCACATCTGATGGACCTCTCGATGATGTGCTCCGTAGGGGAGGTAAGTACTATTCCTAGCCCGCTGCCTCTAGCGTTACTTGATCCGTCAACTGCTAAACTCCACTCCTCCCTTGGTGTGTCGTACGACATGGTGCAAAGTTCTTCCTCCGCTCGTTGTAGAATCCCGGGCGTGAAGTCTGCTATGAAATCCGCCAGCACTTGCGACTTAATCGCCGTGCGAGGTTGGTAGTTGACGTCGTACTCGCTCAGCTCCACGGCCCATTTCACTAGACGGCCGGATAGTTCAGGTTTATGTAGGACATTCTTCAAGGGGAATGCAGTGAGTATACTAATAGTGTGGCATTGGAAGTACGGCCTTAATTTCCTTGCGGCTGTGACTAGTGCGAGGGCTTATTTCTCAAGTTGGGTGTACCTTGTCTCGGCGTCGAGTAGGGTCTTGCTGATGTAGTATACGGGAGTTGTTTACCATCCTCCTCCCTTATTAGTACCAGCGCTAACGGCCGTTTCGGATACAGCAAGGTAGAGTAGGAGGGTCTCTCATTCCTTAGGTTTGGATAGGAGAGGTGGGTTTGCTAGGTACATTTTTATGTTTTGGAATGCATCCTCGCTTGTTTGATTCCAATCAAATGACTTGCTCTTTCTCAGAGCATCGAAGAAAGGCTTACATTTTTCGGATGACTTTGAGATGAATCGGTTGAGGGCCGCGAGCCGTCCGGTCAGCTTTTGAACGTCTTTGATGCTTTTGGGGGACCTCAGATCCATGACGGATCGGAGTTGATCCAGGTTGGCCTCGACGCCCCTATTGGTTACTAAATAGCCAAGGAACTTTCCTGATGAAACCCCGAAGGAGCATTTGGTTGGATTAAGCTTCATCCCATATTTGTCGATGATGTCGAACGACTGCCGGAGGTGGTCGAGGTGTTGATCTGCTACTAATGATTTTACTAGCATGTCATCGATATAGACCTCCATGGTCTGTCCAAGCATGGTTGCGAATATTTTGTTGACTAATCTTTGGTAGGTTGCCCCAGCGTTCTTGAGGCCGAACGGCATCACTTTGTAGCAAAAATGCCGCGCTCCGTGATGAAGGAAGTCTTCTCTTGGTCGTCCGGATGCATAAGGATTTGGTTGTAACCGGAGAATGCATCCATAAAGCTTAATAGTTCGTGGCCTGCCGTAGCGTCCACCATCATGTCGATGTGTGGAAGAGGGAAGGAATCTTTTGGACAAGCCTTGTTGAGGTCTGTGAAGTCGATGCAAACTCGCCTCTTCCCATTCTTTTTCTTCACTACTACTACGTTTGCGAGCCACTCTGGGTAATTTACTTCTCTCACCGAGCCAATGTCAATTAGCTTTTGGATTTCTTCATTTATAACTTTGTTGCGCTCGGGTGCGAACTTCCTTCTTTTTTGCTTCACAGGTGGATGATTTGGGTCGACTTGCAACCTATGCACTAGGACTTCTGGGCTAATGCCGATCATGTCTGCGTGCGACCATGCGAAGCTGTCGTGTCGTGCTGTCAAGAAGCTGAGTAGTTTTGCCCGGATATTTTGTGGAAGGCGGGATCCGATACTAACTTTGTGGTCTGGGAAATTTGGATGTATGGACACTTCGTCGAGTTCTTCCATATCTGGTCCGTCTTTGTTGGTGGGGGTGCTCTCACTCTGTAATTGCTATAAGTCAGACGGCCTGTTTTTTAGAGTGTTCTGGTAGCAGTCGCGCGAGGTCTTTTGCTGCCCTCGGATCTCGTGGACTCCCCACCTGGTAGGGAAACGGATGACCTGATGATATGTCGAGGGGACTGCCCTCATATCATGAATCCACGGGCGACCCATGATTATGTTGTAGGATGATGGACAGTCCAGGATGAGGAAACGAGTGTTCAAGTTGACACCTTCCGCGTAAACGGGAAGGGTGATCTCTCCCAGAGTGTTCTTGTGTTCTCCACTAAATCCTACAAGGATTGTGGAGCGACGTACGATGTTACATTCATCGATATGCATCTCTTTTAGTGCGCCGAGGAAGAGTACGTTGGTTGAGCTTCCATTGTCCACTAGGATCCGTCTGATCAAATAATTGGCCACCGTCATTGAGATGACTAGTGCGTCGTGGTGGGGATTGAATAAATCCATATGCTCATCGCTGCTGAAACTGATTGGGTAGTTATATGCAGGATCTGCCGTACGAGTTCGTTGGACGTCCGTACGACCGGCTTGCCTCGAGTGGCGCTTTGCCTCCGAGTAGGTTACTCCATTTACTTCTGATCCGCCAGAGATGACATTTACGGTCCTCTCGTGTTTGGGAGGCTCTGGTGGAGGGATTGAAACAATGTCGTGCGACCTGTCTTTGTTCAAAAAAGTCTGTTTACCCCTGTCAGTCAGGAATTCTTTAAGGTGACCCTTCTTGAGTAGTTCGGCCACTTCCAATCGTAGTGCCATACAATGTTCAGTTCGATGGCCGTGGTCGCCAGTGAAATTCGCACCATTTGGAGTTGTCTCTTTGATCCGGCGGGCTCATCATCTTGTCTGGCCATCGAACTGATCTACCCATTCCTTTGAGTATGGCGACTACCTCTGCCGGCCTGATGTTCAAATTATATTCTGGCGTTATATTCTTTGGTCGGATGAACTGCCTTAGTGGTCTGTCGTCGCGCCGTCACTCGTACCTCATATGGCCGTCCCTTCGGGGTATTGTTGGGTATGGCCCGCTACGTCGGTTAATGATTCGTGGTTCGACCATCCTCTCCAACTTATCTTCCTTGTAGTTCGCTCTACTAGGTTTGTAGTTTACTTCGTCTTCTTCCCATTTTATCTGTGCCCATGCCTTGGCTAGGACGTCTTCCATAGTTTTACAAGGGTACTTGGTGAGCTCCTTGTATAGGTCGGAATCATAGAGTAGACCCTTGCGGAAGGCTGATATGGCTGTCGCCTGGTTGCAATGGGGGATGGACACTTTTTCATAGTTGAACCGGCCAACAAAGTCACGTAGGCGTTCATTCCTCCTTTGGCTGACTGCATAAAGGTCGTCGGATTGTTTTTCTAACTTCCGACTACTAGCGAACTGCTCTACGAAGGTGTCAGTGAGTTGAGCAAAGAGTTGATGGAAACATTGGGAAGGTTGGTGTACCATTGTAGGGCAGGTCCTACGAGGCTCGAACCGAAACCTTTGCATATACATGCTTCCCTAAGGTCACGCGGGATGGCGGCTATGAACATCCGTTGTCGATACTGTGCAATGTGGTCGTCGGGGTCCGTCGTACCGTCGTACTGCTTCATACCTGGAAAATTGAACTTCCTTGGCATCTCCACCAATGCTATTGTGTCGACGAAGGGAGAGTCGGCAAAACTATTGGCCGCACTTTTCTTTATAGGAGTGGGCATTCCCGGAATGCGTTGGATGAGTGCTTCCATCTCTGTGAACCTTCGTGCCAAGTCTCGGTTGGCCAAGGTCGGCTCGGTACCCACTTGGTTCGGGTTTGACGGCGCTGAATGCGAAGGGCCGGATGGCGTTCCTTGTAGCGGGATGGTTGGTTGGGTTGAGCCGACGTTGCCATTGGGGGTAGACATAGGCGGTACTCCTTGTGTAGCTCTGGCCATGTCGTCTGATCGATGTCCTCCCATCCCATTTGGTATGTTCTCCGCCGTATGTCGTGCGACGATATGAGGTCCATTCGTAACTCGAATGTTGGGCTCTGAGCCTACGTGGGTTGGATCGAGGTCTCTCGCGGTAGTACCTTGTTCGTCCGGGCGGACTGGCGCGTAATAAGCAGCGTGAGCGGCTTGCTCGAATGGCAAGGGTTGGGACGTTGAAGCGTCTCCAAACGGTCGTACGACAGTGATCGAATTGACCCTATTTTGCAACTCTTGGTTCTCCGCCAACACTCGTTGATTTTCTTGTTCGAGTGCTTGGAGCCTTTGGGTATTCTCTTGCATCTGGGATATGAGGAGCTGTACCCTAACCTCCATCGCGTCGTGATGAAAATCGTCAGATGACATAGTCGGGGTTGCCGCGTTCTACCTTTACTTGCTTAGAGATTGTCGGGCCCCACGGTGGGCGCCAAATTGTAGTCCTCAAAAATCGCTCGGGGACACGGGGCACTACAACCTACAAAGAGAGAACACACGTGACCCGCAGGACGTTTGGGACACCGGGGTGGTGCCGGCCAAAGTCACTCCGACGGTCAAGTTAGCGAGTGCTAGTAAAAGTGTAATGTTTGTAAATGAAGATGAGTAAGGAATACTTCCTGCTATCTTCACAGTTGGGGTTTTTCTAATCAAAGGGGATGTAAGGTCGGAGGTGATCGGAGAAGTTCAACAATGGCCGTAGGGTGTGGCTTTTTCTTAGTAATCTCTTTCCCCAGTTTTTTGGTCGTCCCCTCTTTATGAGGGATTATCTTCCTCTTTATAGGAGACTGATGCCTCTCCCTTTTGAGGGATCTCATTATTCTCTCCTCTCTGTCTTCCACCAAGAAAGCATCTGGGTGCTTCTTTTAATCGGGCTGCCATCAAGTGTCATTATGACTTTGTAGGATCCGTTTCAAAGTAAATCACAATTTGGTCTCCCTCGGAGCGACGGAGATGCTATGTCGTACCACATGTAGGTTTCTTGTCAATCTGGACCATGATTGGGTGATGTAGCACGGTCGTACTACATAAGGGTACATGTCGTGCGACAAGGTCTTCGAACTGGTTACGTCGTCGTACTAGATGAGCTCTTCATGTCGTGCGACATAATCTTCGAACTGGTACGTCGTCGTACTACACGAGCGCTTCATGTCGTGCGACTTGGTCTTCGAGCTGATACGTCGTCGTACTACACGAGCGTAGTCCCACTTTGGGCTATGGGTTTTGTCTTTGGACTATACCTTGGGCCAGACATATTTTGGCTACTACATTAACCAGGAAGGAAAGTTTGGAGGTCGACACACAGTCCATAACAAGGGCTCTGAAATGACTAGGAAACCCCAATTTCTCCATGATGATCTCCAGGAAACCCCACTCCACACGGTCGTAAGCCTTACTCATGTCCAGTTTAATAGCTGCATACCTTTTTTTACCTTTTTTTTTCTTCTTAATAGAATGGAGAAGCTCAAAAGCAACCATAATGTTGTCAAAAATTAACCGCCCTGGTACAAAAGCACTCTGCTCCGAAGATATAATATGGGACAGAATTTCTTTCAACCTGTTTGCCATAACCTTTGAGACAATCTTATAAATAACACTGCAAAGGCTAATGGGTCTGAAATGGGTTATACGTTCCGGATTTTTAACCTTTGGAATCAGGACAACATTAGTGGCATTGAACTCTTCGATTGAGCAGCCACCATTAAGAACCTTAAGACACACTCTGGAAACATCCTCACCCACCACATTCCAAAATTTCTAAAAGAAGAGAGTATGGAATCCATCGGGGTCAGGGGCCTTATTTGGACCCATATAAAAAACTACAGTACACACCTCTGCTCGGGTGAAAGCCTTTCCAAGTCTACCTGCCATTTGGGCATCAACTTTACGCTCAAGAAAAGAGGAGGCAGCGGCAAAATCCGAGGACGACGGCTGGATAGACTTGAATAAATCTGAGGAATAATCATAAACCACATTAGAAATACCCTGCTCAGACTCCCTATGGACCCCCCTAACATCCAACAACGAGCTAATCAGATTCTTCCTCTTTCTGGCTGCCGCTCTTCTGTGAAAAAATTTAGAGTTCCTGTCCCCTACAAGTAACCAATCAACCCTCGACCGCTGTTTCCAATATAATTCCTCATTAGTGAGGAGTCTTTCCAACTCTCTCTCCCTAGACTTAATATCATTGAGAACCTGTTCAGACTACTGCCGATCATAGAGAAGATTGATCTCACATCTTTTTCTATCAATGGCTTTCTTCAGAGACCCAAACTTTACTTTACTCCAGTTTTCTAACCGATCAGCACACATAAGCAGCTTACCTCTTAAGTCTCTACCAGAAGTATCACTGTCAAACCCTCCCCAATCCGTGCAAATCACAGAATAGCACTCCTCGTTTGTAAGCTAAAAAGGCTCAAATCTGAACTTACGATCTTTACCGCCCCTATTGTTAGTACCACCACGCGCAAACTTGGCCGAAATCGGCCTATGATCAGAAAACAAAAAACCTAGGTGCTCAATTTTAACCTCTAAAAACAAGTTTACCCATTGTTGGGTAGCAAAGAAACGATCTAATCTTTCTTAAACATTTCTAGCACCCCCCATTTTATTATTCCAGGTAAACAACGGCCCTGAAAAGCCCAAATCAACAAAATCACAAAATTCAACAATACTACGAAAATTAAACATACCCGGACCAGTTCTTTCATTCCCGCCAAGCTTCTACTCAACATGAAGGAGTTCGTTGAAATCTTTGCCGCACAACCAAGAAAGCCTGTTAACTGCCTTGAGCTGCCGAATGAGCTCCTAAGAATCGGTTCTATGATTAGGGACAGGACAACCATAGAACCCTGTGAACCTTCATTTGAAATTGTTCTCCATTTTAATAACCACATCAATATGGCCCCTAGAGAAGGACAATACTGAGACATTTCACACATCGTTCCACAATAACATCAAACCTCCACTTTTTCCCACACAATCCACATGCAAACCCCAGAAAAACCCAACTGAACCTTAATCTTCGCCGCCCACTCACCTTTTAATGTAGTTTCAGAAAGAAAAACTAGATTAGGGGATTATTTCCGGATAACCTTCCGGAAAGCCACGAACGCCCGATGACTCCCCAATCCTCGAACATTCCAACAAATGATACTCATGGCTCCCGGCGGGCCTGCTCCGCAGACTCCGCCAATAAATCAGTCTTTAAGAATTTCTGTTTCTTCCCAGCCAGATTCTCCATACAGCTTCCATAACTTTATGCTTCTTGCGGGATCAATAATAATCACTTCAGTGGAGGAAATTCCAGCGTTAATACCAGAAAACTTCTGATTAAGGGATCTCTTAACAAGCTTTCGACCCCTCCTGGCATAATGCCTAGCTATTAATATCTTCTGGATTAGACTTGGACAGCTTGGGATAAGCTTCTGTAAAGAACTCTCCCTAATTAGTCTTTTCCATTTCTTGGAGATAGGCTTACCAAGGGAAGACCCAAACATAACAACATCTCCTTCATCACATAAGTTTGACCCCACTATTTCCTCATCCATTCTAACCAATGCCTCTGAATGACCATCTTTAGTCGACACTACTGCAATAACCTTCCTAGATGGGGGTTCCACCGGCTGGTTATCCTGAATCGAAATACCACCCTTTGATATCAATGCTCTATTCTAGACAGGTGGAGAAACCTTAATATCCCGACTAGACTTTCCTTCGCGTTTGTCAGAAGTTGTTGGAACATTGATCAAAATTCTTCTGGCACCCTCTGCAGCTGTTCCCTCAACCTCCTTAATGTCTTCCTGGGCTTTCGGTTTTGCCTCTAATATATCCTCCCCTCGTTGCCGAAGCTTTGAACGATCTACAGGTGATGCTCTAAGCCACACCCCGAATTTTGGCTCAACTCCCTCCATAATACTCTTCCTCACCTCATTGTTATGACACTCCCGAAAAGAATGACCAATAAAACCACATCCATAGCAAAAATCTAGAAGTCTCTCATATTTGATCAACGCCGTAATCATAGTGTCAAAATTCTCCAACCTCATCCTAATACCCCTTTTCAAAGGTTTTGTAATGTCAATTCTAACTTTAATTCTCAGAAATTTGCCCCACAAATCTTTTAAATTCATCGGGAAATCAACAATGGTACCAACTTCCTCTGCAATTAATCTTGCCACTTTACAGTTCATGCACACCAAAAGAATGTTGTAAATGTGAATCCAGAATTCAGAGAATTTGAATCTAAGTTGTGAGATAGCATCAAGCCCTACCGGTTTCTCAAGAATAATGAGGTTTTTATCGAAATGCCAAGGGCCCCTGGCCCAGACCATCTCTTTATCCTCAAATGATTGGAAATGGAAGACAAACACATTATCGCATACCATTTCAATTTCTATTCGGCCTACAGTACCCCAGATTTGTTCAATAGTTCCACGGAAAGCCTCCCGGTTAACCTTCATTTGCGAAAGGATCTTCCCTACCAAGCAGTGTTCAACGCTTCTAATGCCATCAGCTTGAACATCCCTTGCTATGTCTAAGACTGGGCCATCTTCCTCTGATAAGGACAGGGCCTCACAAAGCCTCAAAATTTCATCTGTAGCCATAAGGAGTACTACCGCTGCTAAAACACCACCGGCCACCACCACCAGATCCACAGCCAAACAATTAACAGACGCAGACCCACACCGTGACTCCCACAACAAAGCCAAAATAAAGCACCAGAACCTAACAAATTCACAAACTGTCGAATTGGACCACCCAATCAAAATAAACCACATACAACAAAGCAACTGAACCCAGTCAAGCCACGCCACCTCAAGTTGCCCAGATCCCGCACTGCCCAATTTCAAACTACTCATGCGAAGACCCAGATCCACTGCACTACAATTAGAGCACAACAACAACACCCTCAAGCAAAGCAACAACACCCAAATAAAATCACACCAAGGCTGAAGATCGGGGAAGACGTTGGTACCGCGCGACTAACCTCTGAAGATCCACCCCAGCACCATATCAGCCTACCCCATAACAGCTCCCCCAAATTACTAGAGGACCGCTCAACCCAAATACAATCAAACCCGATCACAACAACACTAAAACCTAGACCGAGTACCAGATCCGATCATAACAACCCAACACCAACAGTACCAACAACACCAAACCCGATCACAACAACACCAAACTACCAGAACGAAATTGATCACACAATCAGTTGACAACACCAAATTAGAACCGAGCACGCCAACAACACCAGTTACCACAGTTAGATGACCGGAGAAGACGCCAGCCGCTCGAGTACGTCCCAGATCAGACTCAATCGCAACCCACCGAAAGGAAGAGAGCAAAGGAAATACAGGGTAAGGAGAGTCCAAGAACCCCAAGCTGCCCAGACCACCTCTTACCAACGAGAACAGAGGAAGGACATGGGAAGGAGAGGGGCCAACAGACGGAGATCTACCACCACAGAGGAGGAAGAGCTGCCCGATCGGGGATGCTACTTTTACACTATTTTTTCAGAGAAAAACGAGAGGAAAAGACACTACCTCCATTAGTTATTTTTGCCATTTTGCATGTAAAAATTGAACATGTGTAAGTTTTGTAGTATATTTGAATTAAAATATAATTTTACCTTTACAATAGTTAAAGTTGACAAACAAAAGATGGTTAAAGGGACCAATTTGGTACTTATAAAGTACACAGGGACTAATTTGGTCAAAAAATGAAAAAGCCATAAACTATTTTTAAGAAAAAAACCCAGGACTTATTTGGTAATGCCTTTGTATTTTTCACTCTTATTTAGGGTAGGCATGATTTTATTATCTGAGATAAATCTAATCGAATCAAACCTAAAATATGTATTGAAGTCTAGTCAACCGTTTACAACGAGTCAATCCGATTCAAAAAAGCGAGAACCGAGTTTATGCGGATCTTAAACGGTTTTGACTTACCAAAAACCAAACCAAACCGCATAAATCGAGTGAATTATACACACACACACATTTGATCAATTTTTCCTCTAGTGTTTATTACTGTTGCTATTGAAGTGAAACCTTTTAAGAGTATTGCTAATCAAGATTTTATTTATCCAGCTATTCAAACCAATTATGCTGATTGTGGTGTGCCTACAGGTAGTCTACATCCTTAAAATAGATCAACAATTCCTACACCCTTGATCAATGACACTGGTTGAAGATTTTATGTTTTGTTTTGATTACAGCTAGCAATGTTCTAGATGGCACTGTTTTAGCCATAAGTGTCCTAATGAGGTGTAAAGTTTTTTGTTTTGTTTTAGTTGTCTTTCTTTCACATAAATACAGCTTCAACAATATTCTTTTTGTCATCATCGAATACACAAAAACAAAGCAACAGGTCAAGCACCAAAAATGGTGACTTGAACTAATATTCATTTTGTGATCTTTTCACAAACATGTTATCTTCTTTTATTTTTGCTATTAGCTTTCAAGGTATTAGAGCTTTTCAAGACTAATTATCATGGAGTCTGGTTCAACTAGCAACATTGCCCATCGAAATACTTCACCCATGGCTAACCCACATCTTATACCCATTGATCTCACCTCTGTTGCAAAAACCCTAAACTTTCATATCTCCATCAAACTCGATTCCAGCAACTATATTTACTGGAAAGCCCAAGTCTTGCCAGTGATTCGGTCACTGGAACTTGACGATTTGATCTCTGGGTTGAAGTCTTGCCACCAAAATTTGTTGAATGAGCTGCTATAGAAGATGGCGAGAAGACCATGGTCATCAACGATACCTATCTCTCATGTAGAAGAGCTGATCAATTCCTCTTCAGTTGGCTTCTATCAACTTTTAGCCCAGCTCTCATGGGACAAGTAACGGATTGTCTCACCTCTTTTGAAGCTTGGAATACCCTAGAACAACTATAGTCTCAGAAATCCATGGCCAAAGTCTTACAACTCAAACAGCAATTACAAAACATTAAAAAAGGGTCTATGTCAATTAGTGACTATTTCTTGAAAATTAAAAGTCTAGGAGATGGTCTTAGGGATGCTGGACAAACTGTCACCGAATTTGATTTGGTTCTTACTGTCATGAGCAGTTTAGGCCATGACTATAACCCTGTGGTTGTTCTGATTTCTTCACAACATCAGTCTATCACCTTGCAAGATGCTCAATATCTGTTGATGGTCCATGAATAACCGTTGTAGTAACTCAACTCTGTTTCTAGCATTGACACCTCTGAATCATCAACTCACTTTGCTTCTAACAATGCTGGAAATCAGTCTCGCGGTCGCTTTGTAAACATAGGTTCTGGTTCAAATAGAGGAGGTCGTGGCCGAGGCAGGTCAAGGAGATAGAATAACAACAATAGGCTGAGTTGTCAACTGTGCAACAAGACTAGTCATGGTGCATTTCAGTGCTACAAAAGGTTCGATCAAGACTGGCATGAAGCTTCTTCTAACTCGCAGACTCATCAGGGCCAATAGTTTCAACAGCAGCCACATCCCATTCCTCAAAACAATTTCGGTCCACCCCAAGCTCACTACAACCATCAAGGTGCCTACTTTGCTTCTCCAGATACGGTGCAAGATCAGTTGTGGTATATGGACAATGAAGCTACCAACCATATCACCTCTGACCTTGGTAACCTCTCATTAAAATCTGAGTATAGGGGCAGTGACAAACTCACAGTTGGCAGTGTCAGCAACTTGGCATCTCTCACATTGGTAACTCCTATATTCTATCTCAATTTGCACATCTAGACCTTTGCATCATACTAATGTTTTGCATGTGCCTCTTATTACCAAGAACCTACTAAGCTTATCTAAATTAACCAATGATAACCATGCATTTGCTGAGTTTCATAATGATCATTTTTTGGTTAAGGACAAGGATTCGAAGAAGGTGTTGCTCCAAGGTCAACTTAAACACGATCTCTATCAGCTTGAAGTCTGTCCATCCTTTTCATCCAAGAAGTTTGAAACGTCCATTGGTCATCTTTCAGTTTTTCTGTCTAAGTCTTTGTTTGATTCTTGTAAATACACACCAGAATGCTTGTCTTGCTTATAATAAAACTGGGGCAACCATAGTTAATCTTTGGCACAGCAAACTTGGTCACCCTTCATCTTCAATTTTAAAAAAAAATGTGTTGAACTCTTTACATATAAATGCTCAAGTCTCCAATCTTGAATTTTGTGAATCTTGTAAAATGGGCAAACACCACCAACTACCATTCCTTATATCCACCACCACTCACACCAGACCTTTAGAATCGAACCATACTGACCTTTGGGGACCATCCCCGATACTTAGTACTGCTGGATATCGTTATTATATATCCTTTATTGATTCATTCAGTTGATACACTTGGATATACTCACTCCAACTCAAATCTAACACACTTCACACCTTCGAACTATTCCAAAAAATGGTTGGAACTACAATTTAACACTAAAATAAGAGCTATACAGTGTGATATATATGGGAGGAGAATTTCTTCCTCTTATGGCCTATTTCAAAACTTTTGGTGTTCAAACCAAGATGTCGTGTCCTCAATCTCATCAACAAAATAGAGTTGCAGAGAGGAAACATAGACACTGGGCAAGTGAACTATTGTTTTTGAAGTGGAAGAACAAAAATAAACTTTAATTTGAATTTTAAGTTAAATTTTGATCGACAAATTATTATGTGCATTAGGGACTATATTTTGAATTATGATGGAATATATTGTGGACTGTTTGGACTTTAGACATTAATTTAGATTATTATGACTATGTTGGACTATTTGTATGTTTCATTTGAATTTGAATTATGGACTTTTCAAATTATATTTATATATAAATTTTCGACTATATAATTACGTTAAATATTTTTTTTAATGTTTGGAGTTGTTGGATTGTATATAACCATGTTATAACATGTGCATATTTTATCAAACAAGAAAATCGATTATGGTCCGAAAGGCCCATATAATTATATATCTACTCACAATTCAAGTGGTTAGGCATTTCCCATCCATCTTAGAATTGGGGGTTCAAATCATACTATATGAATTAACCAACAAGTGTGGAGAGTTCTCTCTTCATGTTGTAAGTAGATATCTCCTAGTTGTGTGAGTAAATATTCGGATCGTACATGTAATGATTGATTTTAATAAGTCTCAACAGCTTTATAATTAATCTCATAATTCACAATTCAAAAAAACCCCATATATTGTAATTAAAAAAATGTAAATGTGCATTAGGCCCAGAATCATATCACAACAAACCGAATCAAATAAAAAAAAATTATCTGCTAATCAAATTAAGTCAACCTGTTTTTACGAGTCAACATGATTTAAAAAAAATGAAAACCAAGTATATATAAGTCAAATATACAGTTTTGACCAAAAACTAAATCGATCTGAACTGCTCGCACCCCTCATTAATTGTACTTGAATTTTAGCAAACAATTGTTTAGTGTGGACATACATATATTTGTAAGTTTTGTAGCTCAACGTGTCATATCATGTATTTGTGCACCTTGGATCTTCTTGGACCTAGTGGACCTTCAAACTAGGAAGAGTGGATGGAAGTACTAATTGTGGTTGAGCCACTATAAATTGTTGTGTTGATTCTCTCTCAACTTAATTAATAACTATTTAATTTCACAAAAAAAATTGTTTGATTGTTGTTTAATATCATTGCTCACTCATACAATCTCATATATAATTGCATCTGTGGTTAAAATGTTGCAAGAATCCAATTCACCACCTCGTGAGTTCTTTCAATACGTTTTTTAGTAGAAGATAATATAACTCAAATATAAACTAACAAACCTTTTTTATTTTTATTTTTTTTTTTGTTCCTGAAATTCCAGATTTTGGCCAAACAGAACATTCCAAACAAATCAGCACTAAGTTTAATTCTAGGTAAATAAATGTTCGCTCATATTATCCAAAACAAAACAAAAAAGGAGAGAGAGAATATAAAGATAATACTTGTTTCTCTCTTTGCAAAAATATTTTACTGATAAAACAACTGCATTTGCTTGATATGGAATTCATTTGCTGCAACATCAGCCAGTAACATAACTATACTAGATAATACGAGTCTCTCATGTGATTGAATACTCACGTCTCAAGATTTGATGATAGTAGGCGGCGGGGTGTATATATCCATTACATTGAAAACTTGACAATGCATGCATTCATGTTTTCTTTTTTTGTTTTAATCATCAAGCCTCCAAATATTAGCCAATTATGCGTGCACTCATGCAATTAGATATTCACACCACGTGGCGTGATGTCTTTAAGCAAGATGTATAAAGCTGTCGATAATGACGATGCATTCCCGCTTTCTTTTTTCTTTTTAATCATCACACCTCTAAATATTAGCTAATTATGTGTCGTGTGGTTAGCAGGTTCTTGCCCTTTTTCTGTTTCAAGTTATTTTTTTTATATATAATTATTATAATTTTCGGGTACAGGGAGAAGGACGTAACTCAATCTCCAACTTTATTGATGGTGTGGAATGGATATATTATTAGGCCGAAATTTTACTTGATTAATTACAAATTTTTTTTCTTAGGATTTATTAATACAATGTGAATATTTTTTTCTTAGGATTTATTAATACAGTGTGCTAATGAAAATTTCTTTAATAAAAAGAGAATTTAAAGAGACCAACCGTTTTATCGTTTATCTCCAAGATATTTTTTATTTTTTATTTTTGCCAAAAAGAACAGAAACATTGTCTTAAAGAAACTTTTATGCGAATTCAAATAATTTTTTCATAAAAGGAATTTCTTAAAAAAAAAAAAAAAAAACTATGCCCTGGTATTTCTATTGGTAAACCCAAGTAATCTCAATTTATGAACTATTACAAATGAAGAGAGAATGTGAGAGGTGAGGGAAACGAACATGAATTAAATTCACAGTCTCATTTATGTGAGTGTGAAAGATTTACTACTGAATTAACTGTAACTTTATTATAACCTCGTTTAGTTGAGCTAAAATATAAATTACCATATTTTTGAGCTCAAAGTAAATATATTTCTTATTCCCTAAGTTTTGAGATATTGTTAACTTATATAGATAGATGCAAACCTGACTATGAAGATGTATATCAATCGATAAATGTGGCTACTTATCATTAAGAATGTGATAATTTAATTGAATTTCATTAATTGTTGTGCCCATATTGTGCCCATATAAGTGGCCAAAAATTAAATAACTTAAATTTGTAATACATATTAACAATATTACTCGTAAATTAACACTATAAAAGCACGTTCATCTATAGTTCAAGTGGTTAGTGCATTTTTATGTCACCTCAGTGGTGAGGATTCGAGTCTTACCATACGCATTTACCAGTATGTGTGGACAATTTTCTTCCCTTATTATGGGAGTAGATATCAGGTCCCGATAATACCATAAAAGGTTTTATTCCTCGCTCTCCATATAATATTGCATGAAATATATAATTTAAATTTGAAAGTATTTAAATTTCATTGTTCTAAAGGTTCTATTTAATCATGGTGATATTTTTTACGAGTTTGAAAACCAATGACTTTAGAGATCAACATACCAAACAAAAAATTTGTATAGTTTACTAGATAGTCCATTAGTCCATTAGTTCTATAGTTTTGCAAGAAGTTTTGAAATTAGAAAACTCACTTACCCGAGTTCAAAATTTTGTACTTTCAAATAATTATGCATATATGGTTATATTAACTTAAAATAGTAAATACATTTTTTTCAATTAAAAGGTTAAGATGGTACCAATTTTTTTTTTTTTTTTGGAAATCCAGATAAATGGATGATTAGATATTAAAGTTTAAAACTAAATCACAAATTTATAATGTTAATATAATATACCACACCATATATAGTTAAGATGCAATCATATCAACATACTAATCTATATTAGATATGAGAATAATTAACCCTTTTAAGAGAATGAAACCGAAAAAATTTCGTTGGATTGAAATAATATTGAGATTACTTAACGCACTATTTCACGTGAAGTATACAAAAAAAACACGCTTTACAGATATACATATATCCAAATTTGTATAAAAATTTATTGTGCTTTATCTGAGAATCAATCATGAGCCTCAACAAATTAAGCCAAAGGATTGGTTTTGCAACCTTAACCCTAATCCTTCCTTCATACTTCAACAATGTCCATACTACCATCTTTTGGCAAATTAGGGGTTTCTAGTCATTTCAAGAAAACTTTGGTTTGTTTTTTTTTTTGGTAAAATGACAGGTGGGATGATGAATCACCCCTTGTGGGCCCCCCTTTCAAGTTTCAAATTTAGAACAAACAAAACACAAAACACAAAGAAATTATTTGGTACCACACACTTAGCTTAGGCTTATATATAGAGTAACGGCATCGGCTTATGATTGTATTTTGTGCTCTTCCTTGCCAAAGTAGAATCCTCTCTCTCTCTCTCTCTCTCTCTCTCTCTCTCTCTCTCTCTTACACTTCTCACCACCTTTTTTATACACCTCCTCTTTAGCCTCTTAATTTCTTGTATCACCATCCCTTCTCGATCTCTTTCAATTCTCTTTGTGTATTTATTTGTTTGCTTTAGTTATTTGTTTATAGGTGGTCGACGATGGTTGAGGAAGGGGGAGGAGGATGCGGCGACGAAGACTTATTGATATGGGATAATTGCCACCCGTGGGGCGCCTCGATTTTGGATAATTCAGGCGGTAGAGCTCAAGCGATGGGATTATTGGTGGGGAAGAAGCCGCCCCTCCCACAGCCGCCTTCTAGCTCTAACAACCCTCCAGCAGTGATGGCAAGTACTGATCATAAACCTGAAGCTGCAGTGGATGCACCAAGTAAGAAGCGAGGCCGCGGAGGAGATGGAAAGGAAAGTGGTGGTGAAGTGAAAGAAGGAAAAGGCGGTGAATCGGATCATGATCAGATGCATATTTGGACTGAGAGAGAGAGGAGGAAGAAGATGAGAAACATGTTTGCCAACCTCCATGCTTTGCTTCCTCACCTTCCTTCTAAGGTATATACATATATATAAATAATTAACCATATATATATATAACTTCTTCAATATATATTTTCTTTAGTTTTCTCTTCTATCTGAATCTTGAAGGGGAAGTCATGGATGAGTTTTCTCTAGAAAAAAGAAGATACCTTTTTCAAAAAACAAAAATGTAAATATATATCAATATTTTGACGAGCTTTTGATTAATTTTGTTACCTTCATTGAGAGTCTACTCCTTCATTGACAGCTCAGAAATGGCATTTATGGTTAACTTATTTTTAAAACGTATCTTTTCGATAAAATTAAGGTAGGTCTAATGATAAGCCCCTCTCAATCCGTATCAATAAGATTGTAGATTTAAATAAAATAATTTTTAAAACAAAGTATCCTTTCCTCCAGCCCCTTTCAACTTAATTAAATTGTACATAATTGCTTAATGAGATTAATATCAAAACTAAAAATCCATATAAAAAATTAAAAATTAAAACTAAATCCAACATTCAACATATACATATACATGTACATTACATATTTTCTAATAATTACTTTGTAGCTTCTATAATGTAGTATATACTGAGAGGGTTGGACTGATGTTTAATTAATTAATTAAATAATTAAAATTTATAAGGTACTGTAAGGTTACAATTGGTTTAGTTATAAGATTTTAACCAGGGCATTTCCTTTAATTAAGGATCATATCTCATCTATCATACTACCTTTCTTCTTAGTTTTTTGGATAAATTTCATCTTTTGCTTTTTATTGGTAAAACCCTATTTATTTGTTGCATTTCAGGATGGTGATTTTTGTTCATTAACTAGCAACAAATGTCAACATAACAAAAATATATTTTTTTTAAAGGAAAAAAAAGAAAGATATTTGTGGACCAATTAGGGTTTCATGCATTGCGAAAATTAAAGGCAAATATTCAACACCAGCTTTAACTAATTTATATCTTCTCATATATCTATTTAAGAACTATATATATATATATAGTTTCCAAATGCATTATTTGAGTTATATATGTTTAGTGAATTAATTTTTTGTGCAGGCTGACAAGTCCACCATTGTTGATGAAGCAGTAAACTACATCAAAACCCTACAGCATACTTTCCAAAACCTACAAAGACAAAAGCTAGAGAGGCTCGAAGGTCTTGCAACTTGCAGTGCGGGGCCATCTACAAGCACTGCTCCACAAAAGTTAGACTTGAACAACTCTAGAGAGGCATTTTTAGCTGATCAAGTATCTTCTGGTAACTCGTCTACTGTCGTTGAAGCCACCAATATTAACCCATCAAATGCTCTTTCGGTTCCACCGGCCCCGTATCCTGTGTCATTTCGAACATGGAGTTCATCCAATGTTGTTCTCAGTGTTTGTGGACATGAAGCACAAATCAGCATTTGCTCCCAGAAGAAGCCTGGGCTCTACTCCACCATTTGCTATGTCTTCGAGAAGCATAAAATTGAGATGGTGTCTGCTCTTTTTTCTTCGTATTATACTAGAAGAACGTTCATGATTCAAGCAAAAGTAAGATTATTTTACAGCATTTGTAATTTTTGGTATATACCTGGTGCGCTTGGTACGTATCAAATGAGTATTTTTAGTACAGTTAAAAACGTTTTTGAATAGCAAATACACACACTTTTATAGCAAAATAATTTTGGTACAGTTTAAGAGTCTTCTAGTTTGAGGGTTTCTAAAACCACCTAGTATAGGGGTACCATAGGGGTCAAATTAGTTCTTCATACATTGTATATTTTTTTAAGTTAAAAATTGTATCATAATCCTATATAAATTAATTGGGTGTATATTATGCAGGTGAATAGAGTTTCTGATCAATCACCGGAGGCTAATAATCCGGCGGAAGAGATATTTAAGCAAGCTGCAAGTGAGCTGATATCATGGATCTCTTCTTGAAGATTATGTAAGCTGGAAATCAAACCCTAGCAAAGATCAAAAGTGTGTTCTTTCAAATATGACCCTTCCTTAAACACAGTTTTTTTTTTTTTTTTCAATGAGTCCAGCTAGCAAATTTGATATATATTTGTTGTCATCATTTCTTTCAAGATTGCAAGAGATTTCGAGTAAAATACATGCAATCATCATCATTTATACATTTGTTATAGCCCAACTTGCCGGTTTGTCTTGCCTTGCAACTCGGTTTTGTACTCCCTAAAATAGAATGTTTTGATGATTCAATTGCCAGTGATATATGTAATATCACAAATGAAAACCTTTTGTGTATGTTATTATTATTTTCCAACCTCCACTCTCTCACACATGCAAGCACAGTAGCATATTATTCAAGTCTTTACATGTACTAGGAGTAAAATTTCCTGGGGAATGGAGGAACATAGAGACATTAATAATTGTTAGAGATCCCCACTAAAATAAGAATGAAGTTATGTTGAAAATATAAGATTAATGGACATCATAACCCAAAGGCTAGTATTTTTATGAGTTTATTAGTAGTGAGATGAAAAATACAATATTGTTAATTTTTCACATTTCTTATATTCTTTTTATGTGTTTATGAGAAGCTGTATATATATTCGTAGATAGCCTTACAATCCAAAAGACTAATGTATTAAGTTGTGGCTTCCATTAGTACATATATCATTCTCTTAGATTTTATGTTTTTAATGTGGGATTTTCATTCTCACAAACTTTATATGTGGGTTCTCTAACAAACATAACAGAACACCACTACGAGTACTAGTTGAAAATATTCACGCGAGGTTATTAAAAACTACATAAAAAAAGTTTTATAACAAGTATGAAATTAGTTGCAAATATTCACACTAAAAGGATTTGCTAAATACAGAAATTGAAGAAAACCTAGAATACTGTTTTAGGAGAAGAAGAACAATCGAGAGAGAGAGAGAGAAATAATGCTCTGAGATATTATTTTGCTTAACCATATTAACAGTGAACTGAAATGTTTATATGCTGTTGGTTAATCTAACTCTACAACATGGTTAGATTAACTCAACAGTAGTTAACCTAACTAACTAAATAATTACATGGTTAACTAACTTAACAATAGGATGATGGGTTATCAAATGTAATCAGTCCAGTGAATGTTATCTGAGTCAAGTAGATTTGTGCTGATGATGATCTTGTTGAACTCTAACACACACAATATTTGCAAAGGGTTGGAGGTTTTGAATTTCATTGTCGCCATATGTTCACTACCAAATTCAGCCATGGTTTCAAGTGTGTGATAATGCACAAGAGAGTCAAACAAATCACCAAACAGAGTTTCAGAATCAACTTTAACCAGACGACCAGTTATACTACGATGCCATTCAAGAAAAAAAAAGAAAAACAAAACACAAACATTAATAAAATACTGATAATTAATAAGAAAAGCGGAATTAAAAATAAAAAGAAAATGTAAGGAATGCGTTTACCAGCTTTGTGAAGATCACAGAATGAAGCAAACCTCTACAAAGTTAGCTTCGCTCTCCTTGTCTACAATACAATCCAACCGTATGTCACCGCGAAGTAATTCATATAATCTCGAGTCAAGTATAGAACCACAATAAAACTATAACTTCATTAAGAGTTTCACCCTAGCTTAGGCTAGGAATTTCGATAGGCATAACAAAGAAAAAGGAGTAAACACTCAAAGAAAGGGGAAAATTCAAGAGAGTCTACAGTTGCATATTGCTTCCTTTATTTTCACAAATGTGTTTAGTGATCGGGAATGAAAATAAAAGATATTTTAGAAAAGGGAAATTGATTCCCTTGGTGAGAGGGAGGAATAAAGTTCTCTTCCAGCATGAACTTAATTCTTGATTTTGTATGAGGTCCTCATAATTTGATTTCTAACCGTTTTTATTAAACACTATAATCCCAAATCAGGAATTAAGTTTTATTTCTCTCATTAAGATTCCTAATTAGTAAACACGCATCGTTGAAAAGAAGGGAAATCTAGCTAATCCACGTAGAAAAGTGAGTCATCTTCTAGTTTCCTAAAGTGTGTCAGCATCTATCTTATTTTTTACCTATGACAATTGAATTTGGTAATCCTTGTGAAACAAAAATTTGTAGATTTCAGAATCCTCTTTCCAAACAAAGAATTGCATTAATCGATTAGGGAATCACAAGATATAGTCAAAACACCATAACTATGTCAGATTAAGAAATGTTGCCAATTTCACTCTTGTTGGAGAACTCACATGTGAAGTTAGATTAGTCTTTTGGGTTATGATTGACATGGTATCAAAACTTTGACTAACGTCATATAGGGCCTGTGCTGAGTTTTACCAAACGGCAGCTCAAAATAATTATATAAAAAAATGACAGTAGCCAATCAAAACTAACTAGGCTCACATGTGAGTGAAAGAGAGTATTAGAAAATCCTCTAAATATGGTGGGAATAAATCCTACATAGAAAACTTACTACTCAAGAGAAATGTGTGTGTGTATGTGTATGTGTGTGTGTGTCTATATATATATATATATATATATATATATATATATATATATATATATATTTCAATGGACATCACAACCCACTTACTAATCTTTTTTTTTTTGACATACCATTTGCGGTGCTGGCGACTCAAACCTGAGACATTATCAGGCTGAATGAGCGTCTTTGCCACCAAGCCACATTGGGCGGTACTTACTAGTCTTTTGGGTTGTTCATAAACATATAAAAATGTCACAAGTGTGCTAACTCTTAGGACCCGTTTGTTTCATGGGATTGGACTATTCCCAATCAAATCCCATGATTGGCTCTTGGATGGGACTGGATATATCAGTCCTATCCAATTTTTTTAACCTGGTGAGGCGAGACAATTTTGTCCCGCCTCAAAGCTTGGGACAAAATTGTCCCAAGCTTTTTTTTTAAAATTTTTATATTTAAAATATATATTAAAATATGATTAAAAATATATTTTAATATTAATAAAAATATAAATGTGATAATATAAATTTGAGCCAGTAGTATGCTCCTCACACTTATACTTTAAAATTGTAAATTCGAGTAGTGTCTCTCTCCTCTAAATCACGAATGAATTATAATAGCTTAATATATATATATATATATATATATAAAAGTTAGTTTTTTTAAAATTAATTATAAATAGTTGTATTTATTTTTTTAAAAGTAGTATAAATATTTTATTTTTATTGGTTTAAAATAATTTTTTACTTTAAAATTAATTTAATCTAATAATTAACCAATCTCACACTATATAAAACATATAAAGCATAATAAAAAATTTTATCAAATCTCATACTACACCAAACAAAAGATAGTACTATTTTTAGTCCAATACGTACTGTACCAAACACATGATAGTACTAATTAGTTCAATCCTATCTAATACAATCCATTTCAATCCCATAAAAATAGTCCAATTCAATCATGTGCACCAAACACACCCTACACCTCTTTTTCCTCCTTTATAAAGTCAAATTGTTTCCTAAATGAGAAGAAAAATAAAATAAGTCTTTTAACTTGAATAAAAACAAGGGCGAATTGCACTCAAGTACCCTGACTTATAGCATAATTGCACGTTTAATGCCAGTTTTACCATAATTGCACTCGAGTACCCTGTAATCCGTTGACCGCCGTTAAAGTAACGGTTGACCAACTAGGTTCAGAGACAAATTGATCTTTTACGTTTAAATTTATTTTTAAAAAAATTTAAAAATCATCCAACCAATAAGAACATGTCATGTCATATTTTAATTAATTTTTAAAATAATATATTAAAAATATTTTTAAAAAAATTTAAAAAAAAATTTAAAAAAATAGATGGAAGAGTCCAGACTCTTCCACCACATCACCAAAAAAAAAATTAATTTTTTTTTTAAGAACACGAACCCATTTCTGGGTTTGAACACGAACCCAAATTGCTGGGTTCGTGCTCGAACCCATTTATGGGTTCGAACACAAACCCAGATCACGAACCCAGAAACTGGGTTCGTGTTCTTTAAAAAAAATTTAAATTTTTTTTTTTTTGGGTGATGTGGTGGAAGAGTCAGAACACATGTGCAGGGGCAATCTCGTCATTTGACCATAATCCGTTTGGTCAACCGTTACTTTAACGGCGGTCAATGGATTACAGGGTACTTGAGTGCAATTATAGCAAAACTGGTATTAAACATGCAATTATGCTATAAATCAGGGTACTTGAGTGCAATTCACCCTAAAAACAATACCTACATAACCCGCCCCGAATTTGAGTTTATAAGTAACATGAATTTTTTTTTTTTTAAACCAAAAAATAATTACAATAAAGAGTTTGAGTTTAACTATTTATAAAATTTACTATTGACTATACAAAAATTATGGAATATATATATATATATATATATATATATATATATATATATATATATATATATATATATATATAGGAGATGTTGATTATGGGTTTGAAGCTATTCTTTTAATTAAAAAATAATTTTTAAAATATTCTGAATTAAAAATAAGAGCAATTTGGGTATTTTGTGGTGTTTGACTAGTTAAATGTTAACTTTAATTGTCAATAAATTAGTCAATGGTACTTATGTGCTTTAAACGCAAATGTTTTGTCTGCGAACACATACGCTTAACTTCATGGTACTTTAGTGCAATTTACCATCTATTATCTACATCTTTAGTTATCTTAAGTCACATCAAAATTGATACATATTTTCTAAAAATAAAATAAATAAAATAAAACTATTAATTGGAATACAAGTAAAATTGGATGTCTAGCAATACTGAAATTACTAATATTGATAATTAACTATTAATTGGAATAATTAACTTTAGAGGTAACTGTATCGACTTCCCCTGAGGTTTTGTCAACTATAAGCGGAGTCAACTTTATCATTTACTGACAAATACCTTCCTCCCTTAGTAAAATTTGGTCAAATATGACAGTTGACCAGGGGAGGTCTTTATCAAAAACCCCAAAAGTTGACTAACGGGACGGGAGGTTTTTATCAATAAATCCAAAAGTTGACTAATAGGAGAATAGGTCTTTATCAATAAACAAAAAAGTTGACTCTGCCTATAATTGACCAAACCTCAAGGAAGGTAGGCATTATTTACTCTTAACTTTATTCCTGGGATTCTGGCTCCTGGTGTCGCGGAAGCAAAAACTATCTTGTTTGGTCTTACGCGAGCTCATCAAGGAGGCTTTTCTTTTGACTCACTGGAATCTGATGCCTTTTCTATTATTTCCTTGCTTAATATAAGGGGTTGTTCGCTTTCTGATATTGGTGTTGTTAGTGACGATATTATTTCTTTATTGCCAGCTTTTCAGGCTGTGTTTAATTTTGTTTCTATTCCTAGAGGTGCTAATCGTGTGGCACATTTTCTTGCTAAGTTAGCTTTAGCTGAGGTTAGGCAGGTGATATGGGTGAAAGATTTTCCGTCTTGTATCAGGGATCTCCTCCTGGAAGATTCTGATTCCAGTCTGTAATCTTTTCCTCTTTTATGAAATTCGTTTCTCTCTAAAAAAAAAATGGCTCATATTAATATAATCTCTTATTTACTATTGTTTTTGCTTTATTGTTTGTGATGAAAAAGATAGAAAAGCATTTTCTTGTCAAGGAAACGACTTCTCGGTGGTAAAGGCGCATATTCAGCCTGGTAATATCTCAAGTTCGAATCGTTGCCACCACATGTGTATATCTAAAAAAAAAATTAACAAAACGCAATAATCTCATTTTTGGCTTATGTATCAACATATATAAGCTTCCCCTTTTTTTTTTTTTTTTGCTATCAATATTGTTAACTTATTATAAATCTCATCAATCTATATATAAAATATTATAGCTGTATCCTAACCAATTAATTTAAACTTTTAAGTATAGTAAGTAGTCACAAATAAAAATATAAATACCAGTCCATTTGATTAACAATCGAGTAGTGAAAATATATAAAAATGACTATATAAAATTATGAAAAATTATTTTTGACTACATGTTTTAAAATAATTGTTAGTGACCACATTGATACAACAAGAAAAACGGTTTTCTATAACAGCCCATCTATCACGGGCATGCATGGCCTGTGGTAGAAAACATTTATCCACCACGGGTCTTTAAAAGCTCGTGGCTATTAATCATATCCACAACGGGCCTTTAATGCCCGTAATGAATATCATTTATCTATTACGATCGTTTAGAGGCCCGTTGTGGATATGATACGACCCACCAAATGATTGGGTCGGAAACGAATCGAGTCATTTTAACCCAACCCAACCTGTTTCTAGGGTTTTTGCTCTTTATATATATATATATATATATATATATATATATATATATATATATATATAAAGAGCAAAAAACCCTAGATCATGTCTTTTCTCCCTCAAATCACTACAAGAATAAAGGTTTACTATAACGGGCTATCAACCACGGGCATACATGAACCGTTGTAGAAAATATGTCTCCACTGCGGGCCTTTAAATGCCTGTGGTCCTTAATCATATCCATCACGGGCCTTTAAATGCCCGTGGTCGTTAAATATTATCCACAACGGGCATTTAATGAACGTAATAGATATCCGTTATTTATTATGGGTGTTTAAAGGCCCGTGGTGGATAAATGTTATAACCCACAAAATAATTGGGTCGGGTACGAGTCGGTTCATTGTGACCCGAACCACCCAATTCAATATATTAAAAAAAAAAAACCCTGCCATTTTTCTTCTCATAATAGCCACCTCTCTTGTTTTTCTCCCTCATTTTTCTCCCCCTACCAGCAGCATGCCTCTCTCGTCCTCGCCTTGCTTTCCGTCACCGGTCCGTCGCTCGCCGCCTCTTGTCTCGCCGTCGCAGGTCCACCCTCACCTTATGTTGATCATCAGAGTGCAAAGAAGGTGAGCAATGATGTGAATGTCTATAAGGACACCTTGAGGATCGAAGTGGATAAGCAGAACCCAAATCATGTCTTGGTTTCTTTTTTTTTCGATGTCATGTTTGATGGGAGGTCCGTGATTTCTTTCTTTGGTCGCTCAAATTTGTTTCTCTTTTTTTTTTTTATCTTGTGAATTATTATTGTTTTTTGTGTGATTCTGTTTAGTGTGTATTATTAAATTATGTGTTTTTGGATTTGTTTTCAGCTGGATTTTAATCGTGAAGTTATCTCATGTATGACTTTTTTGGATTGGTTTGGTTATTGGAAATATGTAAGAGAAGAATTGAAGTTAGTGATCTTCTAAGTTAAAATTTTAATTGCTTTGAACCAGTCAACACAAAAGGTCTAATTTGTTAACCTTAATAGATTTGTGTGGATCATCTGAGTTGAGATTGCTTGACTTTTGTCATGGAAGATGTGGATTCCATTTATAGTTTTTGTTACTCTTGAAGATCTGAGATCCTCTTTATCGCCTTCATTGTACAAAAATATTTTCTAAGTTAAACCAACAAAAAAGTAATAGTTCTTTGTTTCTATACATATTTCTTTTGCTTTGTATTAGTACATCCTTGTTTTTGTTTAGTTTGATTTATCATGCATTTAATATACAAATCCATAACACCAATGATATTGGTGAGTTTCCATGTAATTGAAATGTTATGTGTTGAGCAAGTATTTTACATTTTTTGTTTGTTTCTGGGTTGTAGCTAATTTATTGACACGTTAATGTTATCGAAATAGTTGAGTGTGATGAGATTGCTTTCTTATAGTATAATTAAATATCTACCGTTGGATGGTTCCGGTAAAAGATAGTGTTGTTTTTGGTATAATGGCATTCACCATGAAATGTGAGTTGTGGCAGTGGAGGAGGAACAAATGGTAGAGGGTGCGATGGATTGGTGTATTTGTGTTTGGTGAGAAGGCAAAGCATGTTGATAGGGTTTTTGATAAGAACCATTTATTGAACATGTAACATCCCTAATTTCAAATAAATATAAAAAGTATGGTTGAATGAATTTTGAATATGTGAATATGATTTTTAAGGTTTCCAGGTGGAGCGGTCCAGAAAGAATACATAAAAGAGAAGGAAAATGTGGGCAGTGAGTACCGCGACCAGGGATCACGATGAGCAGCTCGCGGTGAAAATGGTGATTTTAGGTAGTGAGCAACGTGACCAACATCGCGACCAGACACCGCGATGGTTGATCGTGATGAAAGCAGTGAAATCACTCCAGTGAGCAACGCGACCAGGTGGCGCGACCACAGGTCGCGATGACCGAATTTTTATAAAACAAAATAAGATGGTGGTGGAAGCTTCACGAGGAAGCAACACAGAAAAATAGAGAGAGAACGAGAGAAGAAAAAGAAAAAGAAAAAGAAGAGAAAGAAGAAGAAAAAGAAGAAGAGAGAGAAAGGAAGAGAAAGAAAGAAGAAGAGGAAGAAGAGAAGACGAAGAAGAGAAGAGGAAGAAGAAGAAAGGAGAAAGAAAAGGATAAGAGGAGGGAGAAAGAGAAAAGAAAAAGGAGGAAAAAAAGGGAAACCCAGAAGAGAAAAGTCTTAAAAGGGTATCCAGGTTAGTGTACACTATTTTTTAAAAACTCTGTGATTTTATTTTTGTGTTTTGATTCGAAACTGAGATTTTTGAATATTTTGATGGATACATGTTTATATAGTTCTTTATTTGAATGTTTTGAGTTAGTTCGCTTTTTGATTTATAACGATTATATTAGAATAAATTGTTTGAGAATCTTGTTTGAATTACAAATATCGTTTGGAAATTATATTGTTGAGCTTCATTCAGATTTGAGAGTTACAGTTGTTGATTTCGAAAGAAAATGAATATTATGATATGAATTTTATGAATTATGAATATGTATGGAAACGGCCCAAGGATACTCGGACATAGTAAACAGATATAGGAGGTTAGTATACCAGCTGGGTTATTTCAGCAGTACTGCACCGTTATTAGTGACTGTTGGACCTCGCGGGGCAAACCTGGCATAAACTAGTATAGGCGAATCCCGAAGGTGGACATCACACTGATACTAGTGACCGTTGGACCCTCGCGGGGCAAATCTGGCATAGACCAGTTTAGGCGAATCCCGGAGGTAGACTCACACCGATGTTACAGATATTAGACCCATATTCCAGTCCAGAAAATTATGTTGAGTATACCAAAGAGCCAGGAATGTAACAAATTGAATAAAATGCTTATAAATGAATTTAGAAATGGATTTCATATAATTTATTTCATTAATTCAGTTAAATGATGATATGTTTTTATATTATATCATGATTACATTTTGGTTTGCAATTTATTTTGTGATTTCGTTAAATAAATTTAGTGTACACCTACTAAGCTATATGCTTAGCGCGTTGATTTCACCACGCGTAGGTAACAGGGATACAGAGGAAGAAAAAGACTGAAGAGGTGATAGCTGCAGACTGAGAATTCAGAGTCTCCATACTTATTGGGTAGCTATATATACCTGAATTTTGGTTGTATATCAATTAGTTACGCATGCATATATAGAAGTTTGTAAATTTGTAAAAGTGTGATATACTGGTTTTGTAAATAATTGTTTTATAGTTTATGTTTTCGTTTTCAAAGGGTTGTAAATATTAAATTATAAATTGTTTTATATGAAAATGTTTGGGAAGTCGCACTATACGGCAGAGTGCGCACATGTTTGAAAATTTGATTTTGAAGTGTTGAAATTATATTGTTTGAACTTTTGTTGTAAAACAGGATTTTTGGAAAATCAGAAAAACAGAGGAAACTCTGGCAAAATTTTTCAAAATAGTTTGGATGTGCTCACTATAAAAGGGATTTTAAAAAATAATTTATTTGGTTTTCAATGGTTTTCAAATTATAAAGTGAGTAAAGAAAAGTTTTGACACCCGGTAGCGCTCCCTGGGTCGGTCTAGTTGGGTCGGGTCAGGGGGTGTTACAGAACATGTGATGTGGATTCTTCTTGTACACACTAGAGGTGACCATCTTGCTTGAAAACACTTGTTGTACTTCCCATTATTCCCATGTGAAGGGTTTACACTTCTTTGTTGTCAAGTTTTAATGATGTGTACTTCAAGAATCTCGATTAGATCCGGTTGTTACTTTTCTTTTTGTTTGGATTTAGGGATTTTGATGAGTTCCATAAACTTAGTTTATATTTTAGTTGAAGGGTAAGTGAGTTTAGTTGAATTTTACACAAGATTGGGTGGGAATGTGATTTATTTTTATTGGATTCTCCTCTTGATGGGAGTCGTAGTGTCTTTGCCTTCACTTTTTTATCTGTTGATTTTCACTCTTTGTTCTGCAGTGATTTTCTTCTCTATTAATGATTGTTCAGATTAGCTTTAATCATTGTAGAAGCACAGGATTATGATTGTTAGTGTTGTAAATCACTCTAGTAAAAACAGGTTTTAGGTCAATGGAAAGTCAATAGCGAGATCCCTTTTATTCGTCGCACGAGTGACCTACGAACACTTGAAGATGCTAGAGATACTTATACCGCTTGGCCATCAAAATACATTACATTTTAGGATTTTATTTATTTTTTTATAAGTGATAACACATAATTACGATTTGAGTTAATATTTTGGTGAGTTTATTATTAGAACTTGAGAACTTTAATTAGGATTTAGTGTTATTTTGTAATAATATTTCTATTATTTGCTCAATATTTTAAAATTTTCAATTGATATTATATACCAATTAATTCCATCTAATTAATTTTTTTTTATGAAAATTAAAGTATCAACTACGGACATTGCCTGTTTTCGTTTAATTTATCCACCATGGGCATTGCCCGTTTTCATTTATTTTATCCCCCACAGACACTGCCCATTATTGTTTATATTATAATACACCACGGGCAATACCGTTATGGAAAGGTATCAACAACAGGCATCCGTCCACTATGTATTAAGGAGTGATAAAAAAATGGCGCTCTTTTCCACAATGGGCATTGTCCGTGGTGTATAATATAAACCAATCGTTACATTCACCAAGGCCTAATCTATTTCCATCTAAGTTTGGACAATTATATTCATCAAGGTCTAATCTGTTTCCATCTGAGTTACAGGTACTTTCTTTATTTCTATCTTCAAATGTTTGAATACTATTTTCTGCTCACATGATTAGCTTCTATTCTTCTATGAGGTTCTATATCATATTTGTTCAGGATAAGGTCACTGCCTTCTCACCAGAGAAAGCGCGACGCTTGATTGAGAGTGAACTTAATTAGAGCTCATGTCGATCAATTGTTTAGAACATTCAAGGACCTACCAATCATTGCAGCTAGTCTTGGTCAGGTACGAGTATACCACTGCTTAAATAAATATAAATATCCCTTTTTTTTTCTTTTTTTGGTTTAATGAAGAATAGTACAAATTTAAAAATTTATCTTCAAATTTTTGTACGGGCAGAGCCCGTTATCTGTAAAGTATTAACAACGGGCAAAGCCCGTTGTGAATGTGTTATTTACCACGGGCATTACACGTTGTCATTTATATTATTAATCACGGGCAATACCCATTGTATGTAACTTATTAACAGCGAGCAAATCCCGTTGTATTTATCATATTTACAACAGTCATAGCCCGTGGTAATAATGGTTATTTATTGCGGGATATGCCCATTGTAAATAATAATATCTACCACGGACATTGTTCGTGGTGGAAAAGTATCACTTTTTATCACTCTTTAATTCACAACTAACACTTTAAGCTTATTCGTGGTGGATACACTTCTACCATGGGTAGAAGACCGATTTTCTTGTAGTAAATCTTAATATGAAGACCCCTCAACAACCCCCAACAAGATAATTATATAAATAACCCATGGTAATGTAAAATTATAAAAAAAACCTCACAAATTATATATAAAAAACCTATATTAACACTTAAATCGGCTTTACTCTTTAGTCTTTAGAATCATATTTTTCCTCTTTCTTCACATATTAAACTCATTTTCTTTCTCTTGAACTCAACAAAATCATCAGAGCTTATTATTGCTTGTTGGACGACGCCGAAAAAAGGACTAGAGTGGCTTGAGAAGTTCTCATCCCCAATTCTGTTCTAATTGCTAACTAAGGTATGTCAAAATTTACTAATTTTATGGATTTTTAAGTTTTTTATTTAAAATGCATGTTATGATTTTATTTTTATACAATGTGTTTGATTTGAGTGATACTTGGTTGTGATTTGTGTTTGTAAGGATTTGGATGATATTGGGTTTCTCTTTTGTTGTGAAATGTTCACGGTTTACTTTTGTGAAATCATTATATGTGATCATTATTTGATGGATTTCCAAAAATTGCTTGGTGTGTGTGTTGTGAACATGTTTTGTGAAATTTTTCTGGTGAATTTTTTCGTGAAATCTGTTTTGTGAAAATTTTTTTGCAAAATCTATTTCGTGAAATCTAGTTAATAAAATCTTTTTCCTGAAATTTGGTTAGTGAAATCTTTTTTTTGCGAAATCTTTTGAGTGAAGTCGTTTTAGTAAAATCTTTTCATTGAAATCAATTTTGTGAATTTTTTTGTGAAATTTTTTATGGGAATTTAGTTTTGTGAAATCTTTTTTTGGAATCATTTTTGTAAACTTTTATATTGTGAAATTTTTATGAGAATTTTCTTTTGTGAAATCTTTTTCGTGAAATCATTTCCGTAAATTTTTTTTGTGAAATCTTTTTTGGAATCATTTTTGTAAACTTTTATATTGTGAAATTTTTATGAGAATTTTCTTTTGTGAAATCTTTTTCGTAAAATCATTTCTGTAAATTTTTTTTGTGAAATCTTTTTTGTTATTATGGCTTTGTGAAAACTGTTTTGTGTGCGAAATCTGTTTATCTGAAATATGATTTGTGTAATTTATTATGTGAAACTTTTATTCCTAATTTTGTGAAATGTTATAGGAATCTAAATAATTGTCACTTATTTTAGGAAATGAATATCTGCATGCTTATAGTCAACCATAATGAATATTGGGATGGGATGAATTCCTGCATTTTCTCCCCCTAAGGCGTCAAAGGTCTCTCTATTCGATGTTGTTGAAGTCCGGCAAATCCAGATTCTAAAGGTCGTCACTGAGTCGATCTTGACGGCAGTGGCGACCTCCTTTTTACTCAAGGCCGTCTATTTTAGGCCTTGAAACCATCTCCCTCGACCATCGAGAATAGCGAACTGTCTTTCTCTCGGGCCAACTTTAATCCTCTCTCTCTCTCTGTGCAAGCAAGAACCCGAACACACCACCGGCAAGCAAGAAAGACGACTCTCTTTCCCTCTCGGCAATGACGATGAATTCGGCCAACCCCCTCTCTCTCTCTCTTTGGGTGACGGCTATGAACCTCGAGCGCTCTCTCTCTCTTGGCGACGGTTGGTTTTTCTCTCTCTCTTGATGGCCGACCAAAAATCTTAAAATTTTGCTTTTCTCTCCCTTGGAATCAAAAGAGTTATATAAGATCAAAGTGAAAATTTTAAAATTGGTACTTGGTGGACAATTTTAACAGGGTATTTATTTGAGGGGGTAAATAATAAATTGCCATTTCTTACATGGTTAAAAATGATCATAATTTTGTTTGTCATTAAAAATAATTTTCTATAATTCTAATAGGTGCACAACCACTTATAACTCAAGTGGTTAATGTATCTCCCTCCCACTTCAATGGTGAGGATTTAAGTCCTACCATGTGTATTTACCCACATGTGTGGGTAGTTTTATCTCATTATTGTGAGAGTAGATATCTCTCGTTATGGGAGTAAATATTCAGGCCGCATGTTTAGTAATGGATCTCGGTAGATCTCGATAATTATTAATCTTGTAATTGTACCCCCTTAAAAAAATATATAATTCTAATAGGTTATTTATGAATTTGTGCCTTAATAGTATTATGTTTATGTAATGTCAAGATTTTGACATGATAAGTAAACAAAAAATAAATAACGATTTTACATTTGGTTTTTATTAATTAATGTATTTGAAGATGTGAGAATATTATCTTCCATAGATAATAATTTTAGGTTTAAAATATATAACAATTAGACATATTTGAGCCATTGAATTAGATAATAAATTGTGTTATTGACTGACACTTTCTACGAGATGGCTATCAAATTTCATTAAATGTTTGGGCCAAAAATGAGAGAATGAGGCCAGAGAAGCCCAATTGAGGATGGGCCTATATTACAAATAAAGCTATTTTAAGAGATCGCTGCAATTTTTAGGGTTTTTTATTCATGACGTGAAACTTCTGAATACAAAGTGCATGCATCGATCTTCTGTTCTCTCGTACCTCCTCATCTGGAGACTTGAAATGATAAAAGAACAAGGTTACATCATGCCTAATTTAATAGCTACAGCTTTTTGAAATTAATATATGGTGGATTTGTCTTTCATTTAATTGATTGTACCTCTATTAATGTGGATTTTTGAAATATTGTGGTTAGACAAGTCTATATCCTTGCAATAATATGCATTTATTGCTTTTACCATTCATGTAGTTTTGACCCAAAATCTGTCGTTTTACTCCCATGTCTTTTCATTGTTAAATTGCATCTTTTACATGAGCAAAAACTGGGTGAGACTGTCCGATTGCGTTGAGTCTTGTCACATTTTTTACCTTGAAACAAGATAACTTTTAAGTTGCTAATGTAATTTATATAATGTGACACATTATAATTTGATGGTTAATACAGTGAGGTCCCAAATAAATTTTTAATTTGATGGTTAATACAGTGAGGCCGTCCCAAATAAATTTTTCTCCCTTTATATTAGTTACAGTCAACATTTATGTAGGATGCAAGGAGATAAAAAAAATTTGGGAGTGCTTAACATAATGAGACCCAAATTCAAAAGCCTATGATTTCTAATACTAATTGATCGATAATGATAAACGTATTAAAAATCGATCATCTTTTAACTCAGTTAAGCTAACAAGTGACGGAATAGTAACAACTTAACTGTCATATGAGTTGGAATGAAAATGTTAAGATAATAATTAAAAAGCATGCCTAATATGTTATGTTAAAAATTTGTAACCTATTTTATTTTTTATTGTTTGAGGATAAACTAAAACGTATATATAAGTACTATGTGAATCCACCCATTCCAATTTGTAAATATTTTATAAACAGAACTCTAGAAATTAATGATATAGTGTATGAGCCATGTAAGTCTCCATTGTTAACGGGTAGTTTGTTTTTTCCACTTAACACATAATGACTTAACACATAATGGGATTAAATTGGATATATTAAATTGTTTTTGTTATTATTTTTTAAGTGATCAAATAATTTTAATTTGTTTTAAAAAAAATAAATTAAAATTAAAAAGGTAGAAATTTTGACTTATCACTTAACACTTAATCACTTAATCATAATTAAAATATTTTCTTCCATAACTATTTATTTTTAATTAATATATTTTTAATTTTGTCTTCATTTAAATGGACAGTAGTAATTAAATATAAAAAAAAAGTTTATTTTTTTAAGTGGTCAAATAACTTAAAAATTCTAAAAAATAACTTAAAATTAAAAATAAAAAATCCTTACTTATCAATTACATCTATTTACTGTATCAAAATTACATATTTTCTTCCATAATTACAATTTTTTTTTTGGAGATTTTCATTTTGGTCCTTAACTTTTGGGGAATTATCAATTTTTTAAAGCAGTATGGTTAATGGTATATTTGGACCATAACTTTTAGGAAATATATTAATTTGGTCCCTCTGACTAAATTTCTGTCAGTCATACTTAACAGAATTGGTAAAAAGATTGTTTTTCCTTTAACTCTATTTAAATAAGTTAAATTACAATTTTAACCTCAAAATTTTAAAAAAATTATTAATAATTAGAAGAGTAATATGATCATTTTATTTTAATATTTAAAAAATAACATTTAAAATATTTAAAGTATAATTTTTAATGGATCTCTACCATCCATCAATCTTGATGGACGGTGAAGATTATATTGAAATTTAAAAAAAAATAAAAGTGAAAATTAAATATTTTTAAAAAAAAAATTGAAATTCGAAATGGTGGAGATCCAATCTGGATCTCCACTCTCCACCAACAAAAAAAATAAAAAATAAAAATTTGAAGATCAACCTCAACGAACCTAGATCTAGGTTCATTGAGGTTGAAGATCAACGAACCCAGTTTTCTGGGTTCGTTGATCTTCAAACTTTGAATTTTTTTTATTTTTTTTTTGTTGGTGGAGATACAATCTGGATCCCACCATTTCAAATTTTAATTTTTTTAAAAAAAATTTAAAATTTTTTTAAAAAAAATCTTTAATTTTCATTTTTTTTAAAAAAAAAAATTCAATCCATTGAAATTTTTTTATTTTAATTTATTTTAAATTTTTAACTATGGGTAGATATGTCATTTCACTAAAAAATCTATTGTTTACTCATTAATAGGTTTAAAAATAAAAATGCCCCTGGAACTGTTAAGTTTGAATAACACTTGACTTACAGAATGACCAAATTGATATATTTCCTAAAAGTTAGGGTCCAAGGATACCATTAACCATAACTGCTTTAAAAAATTGATAATTTTCCAAAAGTTAGGGACCAAAATAAAAATCTCCCTATTTTTTTTTCTATAATTATCATTCTTATATTAATATATTTTCATATTTATCTTTATTAAGATATATTTTTTATTTTAAAAAAGCAAGCAACCAACATTTTTATTCAATAGTTAGAATGAAAAAAATAAACATCGCATTCAGTTTTGAGCTTTCAGCCTATGTTCTGTCTTTATAAAACATCCAGGCATATTCAGTCTCAGATAAAAAAAATAAACAATCTCTAGCAATCAATAATTTTATTCAGTCGTTAGAAGAAAAAAAAAATCAAACATGTTATCTATATATCAGTTTTCGTCCATATTCAATCTTCATACAAATTCAAGTATATTTTGTATTTAAATAAATTAATAAAAACAAACTGCCCTAATTCTATCTAGAATTAAAGCCAACTGCCAACTACTCAAACTCACCCCAATCCTAAACTAATGTTTACTTCTTCTTTTTTTCCTTTTTTCTTTTTTTTTTTTATAAAAAAAAAAATAAGAAAACAAACTCATTGTCATGATCAACTAGATGGCATCTTATACAGCTCATGGAGGGTTAAAAAAAAGAAACATAATTGATTGGGGTAACATTTCAACGATGCCCAATGGAAAAAAAAGCAAATTTTGGGGAGTGAGACATTATTGTGTTGGGTCCCAAATGCCCCCAAATCAAAGGGTACAAAGACAAACCAATTCTCCATTTTTTTTTTTTTTTTTTTTTTTTTGTTGTGACCAAAAGAGTAAGAACAAAGTTGTGTTGGGCATGTGACCACTAGCTATCAGCCATAACACAATCAAAGAAGATGAAAAAAAAAGAAAAAAAAAAAAGGCAGAATATATATGAAGCCAAACAAACCACTATCATCCCCCCCATGTGATGATTCTATGGTATTATTCTCGCAACATGTGACAATTCACCTCCTAATATATTTTCATGCCACACATTTCTATTTTCAATTCTCCTTTGTGGGTCCTTAATGCCCCTACCACCTTATTCCTTTGTCAAATGAGTAAGCTCTTTGACTCTTTAAGAGAATTTATTCTCAGATTTGATTAAAATACAGACACATATATAAGTTTATTTTTGGAAGGTTCCATAGGAAGTTTGAAAAAAAATAAAAAATCTTGTAACCAAATTAGCAATTTTGTATGTTAATCAAATATTCTTAGAAAAAAGTTTTTAACCAGCCTATTAAATGAAAATATTTAAATAGTGCTATATATATATATATTATGATGGTTATTTTCTGAGGGATACTTTATTTTAATTTTTGTAAGGACCTTAATGAAATACAATCAAGTTTGATGAATTTAAATGTGATTTATTTTGTTAATAATAAGTTTAATAAAATCTACTTGTAAATAAAATTTAAAAGGGGGATTATCATTTTGGTCTCTAAATTTTGGAGAATTATTAGTTTTTTAAATGAGTTATAGTTAATGGTACACCTGGTCTCTAACTTTTAGAAAATATATCAATTTGGTCCCTCTGACTAAATTTCTATCAGTCAAATTTGACAGAACTGGTAAAAAGATAGTTTTGCCCTTAATACTATTTAAATGAGTTAAATGACAACGTTAACCTTAAAATTTTAAAATGATTATTAATAAATAGAAGGGTAATATGGTAATTTTATTTTAATATTTAAAATATTTAAAAAAATATTTTTTTAATGGATCTCCACCATCCATCAATCTTGATGAACAATGAAGATTATATTGAAATTTTTAAAAAAAAATTAAAGTGAAAATATAATTTTTTAAAATTTTTTTTGTTTTTTTAAAAAATTGGATTCTAAATGGTGAAGTCAATCTAGATGGATGGATTGGATCTCCACTAGAAAAAAAAAAGAAATTCAAAGTTTGAAGATCAACGAACCCAGAAAACTGGGTTCGTTGATCTTCAATCTCAACGAACCCAGATCTGGGTTCGTTGATCATCAACAAACCCAGTTTCTAGGTTCGTTACACATCAACGAACGCAAATCTGGGTTCGTTAGGGTATCTGGGTTCGTTACACCTGAAAATCAAAGCTTCAAACTTTGAATTTTTTTTTCTGGGTTCGTTGAGGTTGAAGATCAATGAACCCAGTTTTCTAGGTTCGTTGATCTTCAAACTTTGAATTTTTTTTTTTTTTTTTTTTTGTGGTGCTAGAGATCCAATCATTCAGAATTTCAATTTTTTTTTTAAAAAAAATTTAATTTAATTCAGAATTTCAATATAATCAAGATTGATGGACGGTGAAGATTCACTGAAATTTTTTAAAAATTTTTAATTTAATTATTTTAAAGTTTTTAAAATTTTAATTTAATTTATTTTAAATTTTTAAATAGGGGTAGATATGTCATTTCACTAAAAAAAACTTTTGACCATTGATAGGTTTAAAGACAAAAAATACCCATGGAACTGTTAAATTTGACTAACGGTTGACTTACAGAATGACCAAATTGATACATTTTCTAAAAGTTAGGGACTAAATGTACCATCAACCATAACTCGTTTAAAAAATTGATAATTCTTCAAAACTTAAGGACTAAAATGATAATCCCCCAATTTTAAATTGTTTTTTTAGCAATATAGCTATTTTTTTTCTCTATTTAATTAAATATGAAGCATCAGGTGGCGAAATAGAGAAAAAATGAAAAGAAAAATAGTTATAGTGCTCGAAATTTTTTAAAATTTTTGTAATAAGTAGATTTTATTGTATTTATCATCCACATCAAAATTCATAAAAATATATTGAATTTTATCAAAGTCCTTATAAAAGTTAAAATAAGAGATGAATTTTAATGTTAATTATTTTGTAGACGATAAATTCAATAGAATGATATCTACTTGTGATAAAAATTAAAAAAAAAATTTGAGCATTAAAACTATTTTTTCTTAATTTATTGAATATGAAACATTAAAAGAAAAAATAAAATAAAATATTTAATTTTTTTTATCATATATTGAATAAGTATATACATCCGTTTTACAGAAGATTTTCTCGTTTGCACGCCATGATTGGTGATGTGTGGACCTCATGAATGCATGCGAGGATGGGGTGAGATGTGGTTTTGCCAGGCTAGAAAAGAGTCAAACTATGTCATGTTCAATGTTAATATCAATAATCACCGTCCATGAATGTGTATGTATATGGTCAAAAAGAGATATTTGAACAATAATAATTTCAACAGTACCTACCACTCAAATTTTTACTGCTCTAGACAAAGAAAAAGACCAGTCAAAATGTCTCTTTTAGTTGGTTCACTTCTGCTTATGGGATTGTCTTATTGGAAACCCTTATCAATTTTATGTGGTGACATTTTCCGCATAACATCACACCCGGAATTGATGTTCGTATACCACACATTTTCTCAAAATAGAATTCATGATTTGCACCCTTGCACGCGAGGGGGAGCCTCCATACAATACTTATTTAACAACTATATATTAATTTAAATACTTTTGTTTTTATTTTCATGTGAGATTAGCTTATTTTACAACAATTTTTCTAATTTATTGGAGTGCACTTTGAGTAATAATTTTTTATTCACCCAAATATCATTTTGATCATATGAATATACTACTTTGATCTCTATATGGAGGAGAATATGAATCCTTCTTGATCCATTATTTATATGATATCAGTTCTACTTGAATTTGAGTTTTAAAAAACCTATTCAAAGCGTGTCATTTTCTAATACATAATCACGCTCAATATTGTGTGGTGTAAAATAAGATTAAAAAACCAATTTGAAAAGAAAAAAATTAAATAATCAATTAAAACGGTCACAAATTTGTATTAGTATAAGATAAACTTTTTACTGATTTTGTTATTAAACAAACAAATATATATATTTTCCCACATTCTTATAGTACAAATTTTGATTTTTCATTTCTTTTTTTTTATTTTTGATAAAAAAAAAAAAGAGGTTAAAAAGAAGTTTCTCAAATTGGTTTATTGCAGGCTATAAAAGATCATGAACTTCAATTATCCAAAGGAAGTCTTGTTATATCATGATTTAGAAGAAATCTGGGTAAAATTTATATACATCACCACCGAATTCTGAACTAAATAAGTTTATGGTTCAAATAGTTAGTATTTTTTTTTCTACTCTCATTTTGGTCAATAATAAAGTGAGGTTATAAAAATTATTTTTCAAACCGCATTTATAGTGAGTTATTTTTCAAACCGTATTTCCAGTGATTCATCCAAAAATATCTATGAACCCATCCTTATCAATTTCAAAAACAAAAACAACAAATTTTGAACCCTAAATAGCCCAGTCAACCTCTCCAAACCCCAACGTTTTCAAACTCTGATTTTGAGGGAAACTCCTAAAAACAATGTTTCATCATTCAACTTTAAAACAAATTAATAAACAAAAAATTTCTCCTAACTAAAAAAATGTAAGTGCAAGTCACATTAAAACAAGAAATAAAGGAGATGTAATTTTTTTTTTTTTCAATTTTGCTTAAAATTTTCCACAAAAAATCTTACATACAAAAATACATACACGGATCAAATTATAATCCTCCCTGTACCAACCTAAAAACCTCAATTTTCAACTTTCTTTTTTTCCTCTTCTTTTCAATTTTCAACTAACGCCTAGAAAAAGAAAAAAAAAATAACCTTTGTTTTCTTTGCTTTTTTTCATAGAAGAAGAATTAGCATTTAATTTAACCCCATGAAATTAATCATCATCGTCATCAGCCACCACCTACTACCATCAAAAGGGAACAACCATCTCACTGCACACGAAGTCGTCGGAGTTGGCGATGGAGTCTCCGGGCCACGAGTCTCGGAGCAGCTTCAACAGCAGCTGTGCCTTCCTCTTCGCTCTGTCCGTACAATCGCTTTGCACCAGCAGCAGCAACTGCGTCAACACACCCGCGTTCACCGCCTCCCTCTGTAACTCCTCCGCCGCCGAGCACAGCGCAAACAGCGCACCCGCCGCGTACTCCGTAGCCCTGTCCGATATCTTCAGTATCGTCTTCACCAAAAGCGGGACAGTGAGCGCGTGCGCCGAGAAGGCCGCACACCCGGACGGGATTCTGCAGAGCAGCTCCACCGTCGCCAGGGCCCGCTCCGCGTCGCATTTGTCGAAATCCGCCAGCCTGTCCACCAACGTCTCCGCTGCTCCGGCGGCCACCGCCTTGTGCCTCGTTTGCTTTACCAGACACAAAGCAAACAGCGTTTTGATGCCAACTTTGAGCCCGCGTGGATAGGATTGAAGATTCCGCAGAATTTCAATCACTCCTTCGAAGATTTCGTCGACGTTACTGATCTGGGCACGAAGTTCTTGAGATCTCATTCCAGCAAGAACGATTTCGATGAGTGCAGCCGAGTTGACTCGGACTTCGATCGATGAATGGAACAATAGGTTGGCCAAATACGTGACTTTATCGGCGTCCGAAGCTATCGCCATGCAGTCGGACTCACCGAGCGGAAACATAACCAATAACGCTAGCGACTCGTGGTTCAACTCCAAAGACGAATCCGAATTGATATTGGAGAACAATATGTTGATTAATATTTCACGGACGTTGTGGGAAGAAATGACGGAGCGGTTCTTGTCCGAGTCACGAGCGAGTCCCCTGAGTCGACGCAGAGCAGAGAGGCGAGAATTGTATGGATTGGAGTGGGACGAGGCCTGGCTCAACAGATTCCGGACCAGGCCGGGCTCTGCCGGCTGTTTGGGTGTCGGAATCCGCTGAACACCAAAGGAGCGGTTAGCGACGCACCAATCTTGAATCAGGCGACGAAGTGTGTGATTTGGTATGAGAGTGAAGTCGGTGAGTGGGGCACGAGTGACCGGACAGGTGGTGTTACCGGTGGCGACCCATGACTCGATGCTGGCTCTGTCGTACGTCTGACCAGTGCAGACGGTTACGGGGTCGCACATCAACTCCAAGGAGATCGGACACCTGAAATGATAAGGTATTTGAACACCCAAATCCAACGGCTCTAAGCTTCCAAGCATGTTTTTTTTTCTTTCTTTTTTGTTAATGTTAATGTTAATGTTTACTGATTTGTTTTTTTGGCTTATCTTGGTTGGTTTGCAGAGGAAGAGATATGAGAAAGGGTACGGGTCTCTGATACAAAAATCAGAGATTGGTCTGAAAATTCTCTTTGGAATTGTTCGTCTTGTTTGGTTTGGTTGGGTTTGGTTTTCTCTTATACAGAGAAATGAAACAGAGAGAGAGAGAGTGAGGGGTGGTGGAGAGAGAGAGAGAGAGGGACATGAACCCAACAAGGCCTTATCTGACTCTGGGGCCACACGTGTGGTATTTATAACTTGGAACCTAACTATAGTTGATGAGGGGGTTGTTTGGTCAAAATGAAATGGTGCGACTTCTGGTGGGTCCCTCTTGCCTTCCTTCCAGAGCCTAAAATCTAACTCCTGTTTACATCGACTGCTAATTAATTTACTTGCTAATGCGGCTCATTTAATACTGTTTAAGAGATTTGATTGACCACATTAATAATGGGTCCTCCACTTTGCATTTCTACCCTCTACTTTTGTCTTTTTTTCCTTTTAACCATAAAAATTTCATCACCCCTGTACAATCAGCTAGGGGTATGTTTGATCAAATTTTATTATAAATTTATAAAAATGAAATCAAGACATTTTGTATATAAATAATCTCATATTAAAAGTAATAACATACCTTGTAATGTTTATTTTTAGGGTAAATAACGCCTACTTCCCCTAATGTTTGCTTAATTACAGGCAGAGTCAACTTTTGGATTTATTGACAAAGACTTCCCCTCCCATTAGTTAAATTTTGGGTTTATTAACAAAGACCTCCCCTTCCATTAGTCAACTTTTAAATTTTTTGATAAAAAATCCCCTAGTCAACTGTTATTTTGACTAAATTTTACTAATGGAGAGGAGGTTTTTGTCAATAAACGATAAAGTTGACTCTGCTTGTAGTTGACAAAATCTCAAGGGAGGTCGATACAATTAGCACTTATTTTATTTTTGCACTCCAGCTCAATCTACCTTGAATATAAATGAAACCCTATTATTCCAATAAAGTATAACAAACTTATTAATCGGAATGCATTCACGACTATTATTCCGAATATATGGAGAATTACGCAATAAGTGGATATAGAAGTGTTGAATGAAAATATTTTTATTTCCATTTCAAGAACCAAAATGATAGGAGAAGGGTTCTTTCTAGAGGGCCTTAGAGTTCCAATAAATCTTTGATTGTGTTAAAGGAACATAGTGGCACTGGGGATACAAGAGGTATGTTTTTTAACAATGCGGAGTTCTGGATTCAAGTCTATAATGTGCCACTCATTTTTATGATGAGGCAGATAGGCTTATTTCTTGGTCGCCAGATAGGTATGGTTAAAAATTTGGATTTAGGTGTTACTGATGATTGACTAGGAAATTGTTTACGTATACGTGTTGTTGTTGATGTTGGTTCATTTCTAAAGCGTTGCATCAAGGTAGATTTGGATAGGTCGGGTAAGCAGTTCGTCATGTTGTTACGTTATGAGCTGCTACCTAAATTTTGTTTTCAGTGTGGCTTTTCTGGGTCATGTTTCTCGTGAGTGTCCAAGATATTGTAGTTCTGTTCTGGATGGAACACAAAAATTTGATTTTGAAGATTGGTTACGTGCTGTGAGTCATGTTCGTCTACGTCGACAACCGCAGGAATTGTCTACATGGTTGTTCGTTGGAAGATCTTAGTTTTGAATTTTTTTTTTCATGATGATTGTTCGTCGAAAGATCTTGGTTTTCAGGGAACATTGTTTACATGGTTGTTGAGTTTTGTATGGAGGGAACGGAAACAACTGTTATCTTCAGTTGTGACAAGGTTTGGAATATGCTCAAAGGTTGGCAACACTGTTGTTTTTCTGTTAACAGTAAAAAAAGTTTTGTTAAAAAGCCATATTTTAATCCATTCTAATTTTTTCAATGCAGTATGTTCGTCTACATCGACAACTGCATGAATTGTTTACAATTGTTGTTAGTGGGAAGATCTTAGTTTTGAATTTTTTTCATAATGATTGTTCGTCGGAAGGTCTTGATTTTAAGAGAATATTGTTTAAATGGTTGCTGAGTTTTGTAAGGAGGGACGGAAACAACTGTTATCTTCAGTTTGTGACAAGGTTTGGAACATGTTCAAAGGGTTGGCGGCATTGCTTTTTCTTTGTTGACAATAAATGTTTTTTGTTAAAAGCCGTATTTTAATCATTCCAACTTTTTCAATGCAGTATTTTTGCTTTCCAACAGCACTTGTTAAGATAGCCACCGAATAGTGTCCTTTTTGGTAGGGCAGGATTAAGATCATAAATGAATCCATTAGTGTTCTTGGGATTGTGTTATATCTCAGTAAACGAGAAGAAAGGGATGGGTTTTTCTAAATTTATTGCGCTTTAACTAGGCACTACTTGCAAGGTAAGGTTGGAGATTAATTCAATCTCTGGGATCACTAGCGGCCACGGTATTAAAAAATATGTGTTATTCAATGTTGATTTTAACATGCCAACTGGTTTCTTCTTGTCTTTTATTTGGCATAGTTTCCTTTACGGGCACAACCTCCTATAAAAAAAATTGTGCTAGTTGATGGGTGATGTAACATCCCGGATTGGTAATTAATTTTTATATATATGTGAAATAAATTTTGTGATTGGAAGGGGTGTAAATGTAATGTAAAAGTATGTTATTTTATGATTTCCAAGTAGACCAGATTGAACCGGTCGAAACCGATGCTTGAAGATTGAAAAACTGAAGACAGAGGAGCAGAGAGCATCGCGACCTGGTCACCGCGATCACAGGTCGCAATGGCTTGCTCGCGGTGAAAAACGCGATTTCTGGCAGTGAGCATCGCGACCAGTCACCGCGACCACAGGTCGCGATGAACTGCTCGCGATGAAAATGTCAAAATTTGGCAGTGAGCAACGCGACCACTAGCGCGACCAAGGGACCGCGAGGAGTGCTCGCGAGGAAGGCGGTGCAAACGCTCCAGTGAGTACCGCGACCTGGTGGTGCGACCACAGGTCGCGACGACGGTAGCGATGGCTAAAAAATATAAAAAAAAAAGAGTGGCTTCTCGCAGAAGCCAGAACACCAGAAAACAGCACAGAGAGAAAAGAGAGGCAGAGAGCGCGAAAAAGAAGAAAGAAGAAAGAGAAAGAAGAAGAAGAGGAATAGGAAGAAGAAAAGAGGAAGGAAAGAGAAAAGGGAAAGGAAAAGGAAAAGAAAATCGTGGAATCGCGATTTCTCGAACGAAAAACGGTATCCAGGTTGGTGTACCTCCATTTTCGAACTTTGTTATAAAAAGCCTTGAGTATTTTTAGTTTGAATCCGAGATTTACTTGACGATTTTCATTTTATGTGTTTATTTTATTTTCGTGGAGCGATAATTGTTGTTCGTATCTTTATTATTACGATTTCGTTAAAAATCTCTTGTTTCCGATTATCGTATGATTATTGTTGATTTTCCATGAAAAATCTATGTTATTGAAATTGTATGTTTCCGTTGATCTGTAAAAACAGTAAATGGTTGAAATATAGTTTATCGGAAACGGCCCTAGGATACTGAGACATAGAAATGGATATAGGAGGTTGGTATACCAGTTGGGTTCACTGAGCAGTACTTCGCCGATACTGATTGCTATTGATGATTATTATGTACCTCCTCATGGATTCATCCAGAGGCAGGGAGACACGTACCTCCTCAGGATTCGTCCTGGGGGTTGGGAGCCACGTACCTTCCTAAGGATTCGTTCCTGGGATAGGGAGTTATGTACCTCTCTAGGTTCCGTACCCACGGTCCTAGAGTAGGGAGATACGTACCACTCTTAGGATTCGTCCTAGGGTGGGAGTTTGACCCATATTCCAGTCCTAGTATATTGAGTATTCTAGCGGGCCAGATTTGAAGTGAATTGGGAAGTGACTTGAATGATTTTATTAATCGATTTTATATGTTGCTCTTATTGTGGAAATTAAAGTGATGGAAATTGTTTTATGATTTGATTTTAAAGTTACATTGATTTATAATTGATTAGAATTGAAATATATTGTGATATGTTTTCTATTTAAAAGTTATTTATGATTTTTATGTACACCCACTAAGCTATATGTTTAGCGCGTTAGTTTTGTTTCTAACGCGTAGGTACCGGGGATCCCGAAGAAGCCAAAGACTGAAGAGGGAGAGATTTGCTGACAGAGTAGTTGGGTAGCTATATTGTTGTTCTATGTATATTCCGAAAGCATGCATATACAGAGGATTTGTAAATATGTTTTGTAATGTGTTTTGTAACTAAATATTTTATGATTTCTGTCTTTTATTATTAGAATGTTTGTAAATATTAAATTTGAATCGTTTTATTTTATACACTGTGTTGGAAAGTCGCACTAAACGGCAGAGTGCGTAATTGATTGAAAATGGAATTTAGAAGTGTTGTGGATTTTGTGTAAATTGAATTTGATTTGAAACAGGTTTTGGAAAATCCGAAAAACAAACGGAACTCTGCCGAATTTTTGTAAAAAGTGTGATTTCGATGGGCTCACGAGAAAAGTCTTTTTGGAATTTCAAATTGATTTGATTTTTAAATGGTTTGAGATTATAAAATGAATTTGGAAAGTTTTGAAAGTCCAAGTAGCGCTCCCTGGGTCGGTCCAGCCGGGTCGGGGCGGGGGGTGTTACAGGTGATGGCTTGTGGATTTCAGTGTACCATGATTGTTGGACCCCCCCCCCCCCCCCCCCTTCCATTAGCATTCAAAGTAATATCTCGTGTGACCTTGCCTGAGCAAACCACAGTTAGTGTTCTGATATTGGCCTATGGAAAATGGAATAAAGATTTAATTCGTTCTCGTTTTAATCAAGAAGATGTTTAACAGATAGGTGCTGATTGTTTGTTGTGGCATTTTGAAAAATATAGGGTTTATTCAGTTAAATGTAGTTATTGGGCAGCTCAAATTCTGATTATTCGGTTAAGAGCTCTGATAATTCTGCCATGTCTGGTTGGTGAAAGTTTATTTGGCACCTCCATGTCCCTCCGAAAGTGAAGGTTTTCTTGTGAAAAATTTGTCACAATTGGATTCCAATCTCCGTAAACTTGGCTGCTCTGAAAGTTCCCATGAATGCTACTTTTTGTTTTTGTGGTCAAGGGCTAGAGTCCACCTTTCATGTTGTGCCGCAATTTACTACCAGTTCGTCAAGGTTTATGTTTATGCAGAGTTTTTTCATAATGAAAGAGGTGCAGATGGTGGATTTTTTGATACTTTGTAGGAGCCAGCTGACTACGGACGAGTTTCATCAGCTAGCAATTGTCCTTTAGAAGAGTTAGAGTTCACGTAATTGTTTGTTCCATAACCAATCGAGTCTCCCATCTGATGCGATAGTCCCTTGGTGCTAGGATCTCGTAGCAAATTACTTGAACATGGTTGTCTCTTTGCCTAAGGCTTGTCTAAGTCAATTTATTCGGTGGATTCCTCCCATTAACGGTTATTTTAACATCAACAGTGATGCCCTTGCAGAAGACAATGATTTTTACCTAAATTTGTAAAAATAACTTATGAAACTAGTAAGTAATGATACCTTTTAAACTAAATGTATAAATTAAATTTGATGAAATGTTGTATTTTCGTATAAATTAAACTTGAAATATCTCCACTTAGAACTCACCTTACATCCTTTAATCACACAACATATTAATATTTGCTTGCATTATGCTTCTCCATCTTATAACTTGGTCATTTCTGTTGGTCCACCTCATGTGAAGGAAAGTATGAAGATGCTCACCTCATGTGAAAGAAAGTGTGAAGATGCTAGGTGCACATGAACTATAGTTGTAAGTGTGCTTTTATGGTGGATCAATATGATTATGTTTGATTCTCTCTCAAATCCTCACCTATAAATAGGTGACCATTTAATTCATTTTAATCATCCATCAAAAACCACTAAATTCATCATAGAGAGAATTTAGAGAGAGAGCCTCAGAAATAAAGAGAGTTTTTCTGAGAGGAAAATTGTGAGCCAATTTGTGAAGTTCTATCCACAAATTGAAGTTACATTGTTATTGTAATTTGTGAGAAATCCACCCAAGGGTGAAGTTTGTAATCCCATTATTATTATAGTGGAAGTTTTAAGTGGTTTACGGGTCCGTTGTTTTTACCTTCATTTTGAAGGATTTTCTACGCTAAAAATCTTTGGTATTATTTTGTTCCATTTGGTTTGAGAAATTATCCTGAGGCGTAAAATTTATTGTTTTACAAACATTTTTCCCAACAATTTCATTATGGAAAAGTATTTTTTGGTGTCCCTTTTTTACTGTCTATAACAAGAAGAAAACATGGCTGTCCTACTTTGTATATTGTTGTAGGTGCTATGAAAGTAGTGAAAGCAACTAAATGATACATGTTTTTACATGCTTACACTCTGGTTATGTTGTCAAATCTTAGCTTTGTGATGGAAAAGACCAATCAATTGCTAAACCTTAACATCTAAAGGATCTTTCCTTTACAACTTTTGTTGCTTCCCATAAGAGGGTCACAAAAGGCTGTTGTATATTTGTGCAAGGTGAAAACTTAATAATATTACACTTTAAATAGAACTAAAAGCTGTAAAGCTTATCAAAAAGCTAATTGCATACATTAATAGAAGACCCTTATATAATTAGATATATAGTATAATTGCCAAAGTACTTTCCATCACATTAAAAGCATTATATATATATATATATATTTATACACCTATCACATTTGATATATAATACTTTTTTGAGATAA